>OZ037723.1:17500-40000 GCA_964035505.1 Watsonalla cultraria | reverse complement strand
TAGGTTAGGTTAGGTTAGGTTAGGTTAGGTTAGGTTAGGTTAGGTTAGGTTAGGTTAGGTTAGGTTAGGTTAGGTTAGGTTAGGTTAGGTTAGGTTAGGTTAGGTTAGGTTAGGTTAGGTTAGGTTAGGTTAGGTTAGGTTAGGTTAGGTTAGGTTAGGTTAGGTTAGGTTAGGTTAGGTTAGGTTAGGTTAGGTTAGGTTAGGTTAGGTTAGGTTAGGTTAGGTTAGGTTAGGTTAGGTTAGGGTGCCAAGGCAGCAACCTCCACGTGGTGCACCCTGGGCAACGACGGCTGACAACATTCCTCTAACGGGGCTCTGTTGTTGACCGGCGGCTGATGGCTAGCCAAATGGGGGGGGTACATCTAACAGGGAGTTTACACACACACAGTTACACTTAACATGCAAAAACCACACACATTTTTCTTGCACACACACTTACAGCACACATCAGCTACACATCTACATGCAAAAACCACACGCACAAGCAGATACACAAACTCAATCCCAAGATACTCTGGTCGATGGGATGCATGGCTGGCGAGATGGCCAGTCCCGACAGTGCACACACATCACCTACACTCTTCAGATACACTACACATCACACACCCTCACGTTCACACACTCACATACTTCACATGCAAATACCACTCTACTTTCACACAATGTTGAGGAGGAGCAAACCCAAAAAAAAATGACGACACGCACTTTGAAAACGGATCTCCAGGCGGGTAAATCCCGCCCCGAAGCTTCGGCTTCGGGCTGCCCCACAGTATCTGGGGGGGGCACAAAATGCGTCGGAGGTCAGCATGCCGCTGACCCCCGTGAACAACGACTTGGCTTACCCATAACGGACACCGAAACCTCAGGAGAGACCAGCTCCCGAGACAAGGCTCAGAGGTTCTGGGCTCGCGAGGAACCAGGAGGCAGCCGTTCGACGTGCCCTTCCTCGGGCGACGACCTGCCGGAAAAGGTGACGTGCGAACCGGCGCCCCCTATAAACCGTCGGGCACTGGCGGCCAGAAACCGACCAAAGCCAGTGAGGGACGGACGTGGGCGATTTGCGGCCAAATCGCAGCGGGCTGACGTGACGCTGCGGCCAGACGTCCAAGAGCAGGGCGACAGCGACTCCTCATTCGCGTCTGCGGCGTCGGAACGTGTGGCCAGGCGCTGCTCGTTTATTCGCAGCGACAATAGTGGCCCTCAGTCGCCTGCGGCGCAAACCAACCGCAAGGTGGAGGAAGAGCGTAGACGGCGCAGCATCGAGGAGGAGATCCTGTTGCGAGACCCGACGGCAGCAGCCTATAGAGATGTGATCGTCACAGAGGCGAAAAATATCTGCGACGTTGCTGCCAAGTCGGGGCGCCTTAAGGGCACCTGTGTGCGGGCCCTCAAGTCTGCTGCGGCAGCGATCGAGGTGGCGAGTGGCAAGCTCTTCGAAAGCACCGCCACGCTTGAGACGAGGAAGCTACAGGCTGAGGTCGAGCGCCTGCGAGCTGAGGTAGCTCAGGTAGCTGCTCTGCGGGCGGACAACGACCTCCTGCGTGCAGAAGTGGCTGCATTGCGGGTAGAGCTCACTACTCGGGTGGGAAACAACACCGGTCCACAGCAGCCTGCACCTGCACGTGGAACTCCGTCACCACCGCAGCAGGACATGGCCGCCGCAGTGATGGCGGCCATGCAACAAAGGTTTGAGGATTTGGAGAAGCGCCTCTGCCCCTCTCAAGGGGAGCGTGGCAAAGAAGTCAGGCCCTCACAAAAGGCGACCGTGGCCAAGACATCTGGGGTTGAGCCGGCTAAGCGCGGCAGGCGCCGCAAGCGAGGGCGACGAGTGGCATCAGGCCAAGAGCTTCCCGGTGCTACAACTGAGCGCCCCTCGGCAGCTCAGGCAACCTCGACCCCAGCAGAAACCTGGGCCAAAGTGGTGGGGAGGACAGGGGGAAAGAAAAAGGGACCGAAGGAGAGGACCCCGAAAGTTCCGCTGATCCCAAACCCACCCAAACCCATTAGAAAGGACAAAGTGGTTCAGCCAAGACAGGCCAAGCTACGCGCTCCCAAAACGGCTGCAGTGATAATTACGCTGCAGCCTGCTGCAGAGCAGAGGGGGCTCAGATATGCCACCGTCATCGCCGACCTCAAGCAGAAGATCTCCCTTCCAGACATAGGGATCCCCCATGTCCGCATCAGGAAGGCGGCAACGGGGGCCCGAATACTGGAAGTGACGGGGTCGGCGAACGACCAAAGGGCAGAGGCCCTGGCCGAAAAAGTAAGGCAGACACTGAGCGCCGAGGACGTTCGGGTGTCCAGACCCGTGAAGCGCGCTGAATTGCGCATCTCCGGGCTGGACGACTCAGTGTCTGCCAGTGATGTGACTGCGGCGATTGCCCGTGCAACAGGCTGTGCAGAGGGGGTCATCAAGACCGGAGAAGTCCGTGCGACCCCCTCGGGCCTTGGAGCACTGTGGGTGAGCTGCCCGATCGCCACTGCGAAAGCACTGACGACAGTGGGCCGGTTGTTAGTGGGTTGGGTGAGCGCAAGGGTTACACTCCTGCAGCGCAAGCCCACCCGCTGCTTCCGGTGCCACCGGAACGGGCACGTGGCACCACAGTGCTCCTCCTCTGTGGACCGCAGCGAACTCTGTTACCGCTGCGGTAAGCCCGGCCACAAGGCGCGCGAGTGCTCGGCAGCACCGCACTGCGCCCTATGTGCCGAAGCGGGCAGACCGGCGGACCACGTGGCGGGCAGCAAGGCCTGCAAAGCCACGCCGGTCAAGCCGGGCAATCGCCGAAAGCCAGCGCCCACGGGGGGTATAGCCCCCGTCGCTGCTAAACCAGCTCAGCCAGCTGGTCAGGGGACGGTGACCGCCGATGGCGAATAGTCGCCCTACGAAGGTCCTGCAGGGGAACCTCAACCACTCCGCTCGGGCTCAGGATCTATTCCTGCAGTCCCTGCTGGAGTGGTCGGTGGACATTGCGGTGGTGGCGGAACCCTACTTCGTTCCGTCCAGGTCAAACTGGGCGGGCGATGCTACGGGAACCGTTGCCATCGCAAGCGCAGGGGACCTCACCCTCAAGGAGAGGGGCCAGGGTTTCGTCGTCGTGGCCTGGGGGGAGTTTGCCTTCATCGGGGTGTACTTCTCCCCCAACAGACCCCTCATCGAGTTTGAAGCCTTCCTGGACGAGGTTGGGGCGGCGGTGAGACGAGCTTCACCGCTGCCGGTATTCGTCCTGGGAGACTTCAACGCCAAGTCAACGGTGTGGGGCTGTCCGGCCACGGACGCTCGCGGCGAGACCCTCGAGGAATGGGCGGCTATCATCGGAGTCTCCGTCCTAAATCGGGGCTCTGTCAGCACCTGCGTGCGGCAGCAGGGAGAGTCTATCGTGGACATCTCGTTCGCATCTCCTGCTGTCGCGACGCGAGTCCAGGGCTGGCGAGTCCTCGATGGGGTCGAGACGCTGTCGGATCACCGTTATATCCGGTTCAGCGTCTCCTCCACGACGGAGGCAAGAAGCCGTCGAACCGGTGGACGACGGCCACCGTTCCCAAGGTGGGCGCTGGCAAAATTGGACAACGACTTGCTTGAGGAGGCGGCCATTGTAAGGTCTTGGTGCCAGCCTCAGTCGCGCACAGACGACGTGGAAGATCAAGCGGCGTGGTTCCAGGAGACGATGACGGAGGTATGCGACGCGGCAATGCCGCGCGCGCGGCGCCGGCCACCACGTAGAGAGGTGTATTGGTGGTCGGCAGAGATCGCAGACCTCCGTAGGGACTGCGCCGAAGCGCGCCGCGAGTACCAGAGGTGTCGCAGGCGGCGCGCGCGCGACGAGGCAAGCGAGGGCCAGTTGTACGATGCTTACACGTCTTGTAAGAAGACTCTGCAGCTGGCCATCGCACAAGCCAAGACCCGAGGCCGGGAAGAGATGCTGGATGAGCTGAACCGGGATCCGTGGGGCCGCCCCTACCGCCACGCGCGGAAGCAGATGCGCGAGCGGGCCGCCCCACTCACCGAGTCTCTCCAGCCCCGCCTCCTCAGGGAAGTCGTCGCGGCGCTATTCCCCGCCAGTGCTGACTTTCAGCCGCCGGGGATGGCGCCGCCACCCACCGGACGTGACACGGACGCCGCCCCCGTACCCCCCATTTCGGATGGCGAAATGGGGGCGGCGATCCTACGGCTCCGCGCCAAAAAGACCGCACCAGGGCCCGACGGGGTTCCAGGCCGCGCGTTGGTCAAGGCCCTGGACACGCTAGAGGCCCGCTTCAGGGGACTGCTCGACGCGTGTCTTGCGCGTGGACAGTTCCCCTCGATCTGGAAGCAGGGCTTGCTAGTCTTGCTGCCGAAGGAGGGACGTCCTCCGGGCTCGTCGTCAGCGATGCGGCCCATCGTGCTGCTGGATGAGGCGGGCAAGCTATTCGAGCGTATAATAGCTGCCCGCATCACAGACCACTTACGCACGATGGGGCCCGATCTGGCCACCAGCCAATACGGCTTCCGAGAGGGACGCTCCACGGTCGACGCCGTGATGCGCGTGAAGTCCCTCTCGCAAGCAGCTGTCGCAGAGGGCGGGGTGGTGTTGGCGGTGTCCCTCGACATCTCCAACGCGTTCAACACCCTGCCCTTCAGCTGCGTGGCTGAGGCGCTCCGGTACCATCGGGTTCCGGAGTACCTCCGACGAGTCCTCGAGGACTACCTGCTGGGCAGGAGTGTCGTGTGCGTGGACGGGGCCGGTGAGCTTCTACGTCGGCGCGTAGCGTGCGGTGTTCCACAGGGATCGGTGCTCGGCCCGCTCCTGTGGAACATCGGATATGACTGGGCGCTGCGTGGCGCTCTTCCGGCCGGAGTCGACGTGGTGTGCTACGCAGACGACACTCTTGTCACAGCAAGAGCGGCGAACTATGCCGAGGCGACCCTTCTGTCGGAGACCGGAGTGGCGATCGTCATAGACCGGATCCGGCAGTTGGGCCTAAAGGTAGCCCTCAGCAAGACTGAAGCCCTGTGTTTCCACGGGCCTCGCAGGAAGCCACCAGCGGGGGCGCAGCTGGACGTAGGGGGCGTTGCCGTCGAGGTAGGGACCGAGATGAAATATCTCGGCCTCGTACTCGACGGCAGGTGGAAATTCCACGCGCATTTCAAGCGCCTCGCCCCCAAACTCGTCGCTGCGGCTGGTGCGCTTAGCCGGCTCCTGCCGAACACTGGAGGACCACGAACGTGCTGCCGTCGTCTGTACACCGGGGTGGTGAGGTCGATGGCCCTGTACGGCGCGCCGGTGTGGGCGGAAGCCCTGGATCGCCGCAATATGACCCTGCTCCGGAGACCGCAGCGGGTCATGGCGACCAGGGTGATCCGCGGATACCGCACCATCTCACACGGCGCGGCCTGTGTCCTGGCGGGGACCCCACCCTGGGACCTCGAGGCCAAGGTGCTCGCAGCCGTCTATCGGCGGAGTGCTGAGGCCCGAGCAGACGGCGGGGCCGCCGCGCCCGAAGACACGAGGCGCGAGCGGCAGCAGGCGCAAGAACGTTCGCTGGTCGAGTGGCAGGAGCGGCTCGCGGAGCCGGAGGCCGGGCGTCTGACCATTGAGGCCATTCGCCCGGTCCTCAAGGAATGGATGAGCCGCAAGCACGGGTCGCTCACCTACCGCCTCGTGCAGGTACTGTCCGGACACGGATGTTTCGGGAAGTACCTGCACGGAGTGGCGCAGAGGGAAGCGACCCCTAGGTGCCATGAGTGCGGCGGCGACGAGGACACCGCGCAACACACGCTGGAGCAGTGCCCGGCGTGGTCGGTGCAGCGCGATGTCCTCGCCGCCACTATCGGAGGAGACCCCACGCTGCCTTCCTTGGTCAAGGCCATGGTCGGCAGCTCTTTGGCTTGGCATGCGGCCGTGTCATTCTGCGAGAACGTCATCTCGCAGAAGGAGGCGGCGGAGCGGGCAAGGGAGGACGATCCTCTCGCAGCCCCACACCGCCGCCGCAGGACCGGCCGTAGGAGGCGAGCCGAGGAACGGCTCATGCCTCCCTAGAGGGCCGCGGGCGTCGGGACGGGGGTCTCGGCGCCAACGCATGGCCCTCGCGGTTGTAGGACGCTCTCGTGTTCCTGAAGCGTCCTCCCAAGTGTCAAGCCATCCAGCCAGGTGTCTGCCAGTCGCCGGGGGCGGGCCACGGGACCGTGCGAAAGCGGTCCTGCGCCTGCCCGGAACGGCGATTGGTATGCCAGGTATTTGTCGTTGCTGGGGGGGCCCTCGGGACCGTGCGAATGCGGAACCGCGCCCCCCATAAAGGTGACGGCACTGTAAAAGCCAGGAGATGACAGATGCCAGGTATTTGTCGTTGCTGGGGGGGCCCTCGGGACCGTGTGAATGCGGAACCGCGCCCCCCCATAAAGGTGACGGCACTGTAAAAGCCAGGAGATGCCTGATGCCAGGTATTTGTCGTTGCTGGGGGGGCCCTCGGGACCGTGCGAATGCGGAACCGCGCCCCCCATAAAGGTGACGGCACTGTAAAAGCCAGGTCTCGGTTCCGGAACCGAGAAAGGAGAGAAAAGCCAGGTTCAGCCAGGTACCAGGAGAGGGGTCGAAAAGACCAGTCGCTGGAGGGGGCGTCGGTGCGTGTATCTTGCGGTCCCGAGCCCCCCCCGTTCAGGCGATGTGGAGGAACACCGTGGATGTTTAGTGGGTGGGAGTCCCACATAACCCCCCTGCTGCCCCCGTGGCAGGGGTGCGTATCCATAAAGGATTTTACCACGTTAAAAAAAAAAAAAAAAAGGTTAGGTTAGGTTAGGTTAGGTTTTTTTTTTTTTTTTTTTTTTTTTATTTGACGCCCTGGAGGCGTCGCGATCGTCCCTCTGCCATAAGCAGAGTCCTTATGCATCTGCATGAGATTTATTGCCGTTTTATTGTTTTGTGTGGTTTTATGTGTGTGTGTATGTGTGTTTTTATTTCTTGTGCTTGTTTTTATGTGCTTTTTTTCTAATATGTCTTCTTCCTCTCTCTCACCATTTTCATTCATCCTTTTTCCACCCTCTCCTCATTCTTCCCTTCGAGTCTGCAGCAGCCGTCAACCCAAGGGGCCTTGGGTTTGGCTGCCCGCGCGAGCATTCGTTGCCAAATTGTTGGGCCATGCATCAACATGGCCCAGCCCTTTTATTTGCTCTGGACAGCCACGTACTTTTTGTCCGAGCCCCTCAGGTTGACGGGCGCTCCCGACTGTTTGGCTTCTGCCTGAGGGGTTTTGAGGCCTCTCGTCTGTCCTACTTTGCAGGCACTCACCAGCTCCGTCGGTTTGCACTGCGTTCCGGTAGGGCGGCCTGCCGTTTTGTTGCGTCGAACCACAGCGGTCCGAGGTTTTCTGCCAAAAGCTAGGCCGGTTTCCCATGAAACCGGCCACAGTTTCTTGTCCTTTTTTGCCGCTGTGGTTCGAGCGAACAGTGCCGCCTTTCCGGTCTGCAGTCCCGACGGTACTGTTGGACACCTGCAAGCTGAGCGCCCCAAGGGCGCCATGCTCACCAGCCTGTTTGTGATCGGCGTGACTCCACGTGGTGTCTCTAGGAGTACGCGATACTGGCCCGAGCCAACGAGTCCCACTTGCGCCGAACTGGACACTCCCGACTAAACGCGTTGTGGTCGGTTTTGTCCAGTTTGGCGCTGCTGCAATTGCAGCATCGCGGGACAACGTTGGCCAGCCAGTCCGCGCACTCGGACTTCATGTGGGCGCCCCCGCAGTGGCTACACGCGACGACTTTCTGCGTGCAGAAACGCCGTCCGTGCCCGTAGCCGAGGCAGCGCGAGCATTGGACAAGCGGCGAGTAGTCCGCCGCTTGGACCTTCTGTAGGTCTATGTGCACCGCGCCAGCCCCGGTTACTCTCGTCCATACTGCGGGGGACACCCTCATGACCACGTGGCCGGCGTGGGGGTTCCTAGCTTTCCGCCGAAAGCGGACCTCCAGCCGGACGTCTTCCTCGTCGAGGCCGTCAAACAGTTCCCTATTCTGGTTCCTCAGGGCGTTTGTAACGTCTTCGTCGCTGTTATACGACATCACGTCCCTGAGGACCAGAAGGGGGGGTTAGGTTAGGTTAGGTTAGGTTAGGTTAGGTTAGGTTAGGTTAGGTTAGGTTTTTTTTTTTTTTTTTTTTTTTTTTTTTTTTTTTTTTTTTTTTTTGACGCCCTGGAGGCGTCGCGATCGTCCCTCTGCCATAAGCAGAGTCCTTATGCATCTGCATGAGATTTATTGCCGTTTTATTGTTTTGTGTGGTTTTATGTGTGTGTGTATGTGTGTTTTTATTTCTTGTGCTTGTTTTTATGTGCTTTTTTTCTAATATGTCTTCTTCCTCTCTCTCAGGTTAGGTTAGGTTAGGTTAGGTTAGGTTAGGTTAGGTTAGGTTAGGTTAGGTTAGGTTAGGTTAGGTTAGGTTAGGTTTTTTTTTTTTTTTTTTTTTTTTTTTTTTTTGACGCCCTGGAGGCGTCGCGATCGTCCCTCTGCCATAAGCAGAGTCCTTATGCATCTGCATGAGATTTATTGCCGTTTTATTGTTTTGTGTGGTTTTATGTGTGTGTGTATGTGTGTTTTTATTTCTTGTGCTTGTTTTTATGTGCTTTTTTTCTAATATGTCTTCTTCCTCTCTCTCACCATTTTCATTCATCCTTTTTCCACCCTCTCCTCATTCTTCCCTTCGAGTCTGCAGCAGCCGTCAACCCAAGGGGCCTTGGGTTTGGCTGCCCGCGCGAGCATTCGTTGCCAAATTGTTGGGCCATGCATCAACATGGCCCAGCCCTTTTATTTGCTCTGGACAGCCACGTACTTTTTGTCCGAGCCCCTCAGGTTGACGGGCGCTCCCGACTGTTTGGCTTCTGCCTGAGGGGTTTTGAGGCCTCTCGTCTGTCCTACTTTGCAGGCACTCACCAGCTCCGTCGGTTTGCACTGCGTTCCGGTAGGGCGGCCTGCCGTTTTGTTGCGTCGAACCACAGCGGTCCGAGGTTTTCTGCCAAAAGCTAGGCCGGTTTCCCATGAAACCGGCCACAGTTTCTTGTCCTTTTTTGCCGCTGTGGTTCGAGCGAACAGTGCCGCCTTTCCGGTCTGCAGTCCCGACGGTACTGTTGGACACCTGCAAGCTGAGCGCCCCAAGGGCGCCATGCTCACCAGCCTGTTTGTGATCGGCGTGACTCCACGTGGTGTCTCTAGGAGTACGCGATACTGGCCCGAGCCAACGAGTCCCACTTGCGCCGAACTGGACACTCCCGACTAAACGCGTTGTGGTCGGTTTTGTCCAGTTCGGCGCTGCTGCAATTGCAGCATCGCGGGACAACGTTGGCCAGCCAGTCCGCGCACTCGGACTTCATGTGGGCGCCCCCGCAGTGGCTACACGCGACGACTTTCTGCGTGCAGAAACGCCGTCCGTGCCCGTAGCCGAGGCAGCGCGAGCATTGGACAAGCGGCGAGTAGTCCGCCGCTTGGACCTTCTGTAGGTCTATGTGCACCGCGCCAGCCCCGGTTACTCTCGTCCATACTGCGGGGGACACCCTCATGACCACGTGGCCGGCGTGGGGGTTCCTAGCTTTCCGCCGAAAGCGGACCTCCAGCCGGACGTCTTCCTCGTCGAGGCCGTCAAACAGTTCCCTATTCTGGTTCCTCAGGGCGTTTGTAACGTCTTCGTCGCTGTTATACGACATCACGTCCCTGAGGACCAGAAGGGGGTCCTTGTTCTTGATATCCTCGACGAGGAGCCGATCACCTGCGCCTCTGAGGCGCTCCTTCACCTTTTCCCTATCCTCCTTGGAGGAGCATGCCACAATGATCTTTTGGTCCTTAGCCTTCCTTACCTTCTCGATCCTGACCCACCCGTCTTTGGCCTTTATGGCCTCGCGGAAGTGAGTCAGGACCTCCTCCCCAGTTTCCTGTGTGTCCCTGGAGCTGACCACGACCGAGTGCAGTGGGGCCCGAGTCGGGACCACAGGTTTCGGTCCTGCCGCCGCCACACTCGCGTACGTGGTCTTCTCCAGGGATGAGCCGTGTTGCTCCAATTTCCCTTTTAGCTCTTCCATTCTGGTGTTGTTTTCCCTAATTAATGTGGCATGCTCCTCCAATCGCTTCTCCAACTCTACTATCCCCCTCTCCCAGGGTTGCTCTTTCGGCAATTGCCTGCGAGGCTCTTGTTCCGTAGCGACAGCCTCCTCCTTCTCTTTCTCCTCCCTCCCATTCCCTTTTTCTTTGTCCATTTTGCTCCCGGCCTCCGCTTCCTTCACAAGCTGGTAGAGCCGCTCGAGGGCCTGGGTAACCGCTTCCTTAATGTCCGTCTTAAGGTTCCGTGAGTTACCCAGGTTCAGCTTTGCCTTGTTTAGGCAAGCTCGTGCCTCGGCGACTCTATCAGCCTGTGCCGGTTTCGGTTTCTTCGACGGGCACTCGGCTGTCTCCGTCGGCGCACTGCCTTCCGGTGTCGCCTTCCGTTTGGACTTCCGAGTGACCGTCGTGGTGTTCAGGGGGGCCGGGGGTGGGGTTGGGGTTCTTTCGCCAGTCGACCTCTCGCCCTCCCACGCCTCGACGCTACGCCTCACCATGGCTCGCGAGGGCTCAACCTTCTCGGGAGTCGGGGAGAACGAGAGGTTCTTACGAGCCCAGACGGTGGGGGCGATGTATCTCTTCGGGGGAGTACACTTTCTGAGCTTAGGCGGGCTGTGCCTAATCATGTTGAGGGGGATATACGCGGAAACACAACACAAACAAACAACAAATAGCAATTGGCCAATAAATATAAAAAGTCAATAAAAGTCAATAAAAAGACGGTCTAAAGTTTGTCGATATAATAATTTAGTTAAAATAATAATAATAACGTCAAATAAATAAAATAAATTAAAATAGGGGCCCAATAAGACCCTTGTCTGCAAACTAAGTATAAAAGAAAATTAGATTAAATAATTTGGTAAAATTCGTCAGAAGACCGTCTTAAATATTCAATATAAATATAATTCCAATTAATTCTAAAACTAAAACTATCCTAAATTAGTGCCCAATAGGACAACTAACGAGTCACTAAATACTAAGCCAACAGGGGCAACACAGTCGTCAATAGGGACGCTGAAGTCTTAAAAATCTAGTAAAAAACGGTCAAAAAACCGTTTTTGTCAGATTAAAATTAACAACAATTTCCTAAACAGTCTGGATACCTTCCAATAAGTCTAATCGACCGATAGGCAGCCTATCCCGTCGAAAACCGCACCAAAATCGGTTGATTTTGGGGTTTTGGGTGTTGCGTGGGCGGACCGCGGTCACCTACCGGATCGAGAAAGGGTGGGTGGGGGGGCGATTTTTCGCGTTTTTGTGTGTTTTTGAGCGCGCAAACCTTGTGGGGGGTTGCGGTAGGGTGCTCCGGATATTAGGGGAGCGAAAAACGCGAAAGTTTAGTACAAAAATAATTTATTTCGAAATTTTAAAGAAAATTTTAACCAAAAAACGGACTATTTAATTAATTTAAAACTGTTTATTTTTCAGGTGCGGGGGCGGGTTAGGTTAAGGTTAGGTTAGGTTAGGTTAGGTTAGGTTAGGTTAGGTTAGGTTAGGTTAGGTTAGGTTAGGTTAGGTTAGGTTAGGTTAGGTTAGGTTAGGTTAGGTTAGGTTAGGTTAGGTTAGGTTAGGTTAGGTTAGGTTAGGTTAGGTTAGGTTAGGTTAGGTTAGGTTAGGTTAGGTTAGGTTAGGTTAGGTTAGGTTAGGTTAGGTTAGGTTAGGTTAGGTTAGGTTAGGTTAGGTTAGGTTAGGTTAGGTTAGGTTAGGTTAGGTTAGGTTAGGTTAGGTTAGGTTAGGTTAGGTTAGGTTAGGTTAGGTTAGGTTAGGTTAGGTTAGGTTAGGTTAGGTTAGGTTAGGTTAGGTTAGGTTAGGTTAGGTTAGGTTAGGTTAGGTTAGGTTAGGTTAGGTTAGGTTAGGTTAGGTTAGGTTAGGTTAGGTTAGGTTAGGTTAGGTTAGGTTAGGTTAGGTTAGGTTAGGTTAGGTTAGGTTAGGTTAGGTTAGGTTAGGTTAGGTTAGGTTAGGTTAGGTTAGGTTAGGTTAGGTTAGGTTAGGTTAGGTTAGGTTAGGTTAGGTTAGGTTAGGTTAGGTTAGGTTAGGTTAGGTTAGGTTAGGTTAGGTTAGGTTAGGTTAGGTTAGGTTAGGTTAGGTTAGGTTAGGTTAGGTTAGGTTAGGTTAGGTTAGGTTAGGTTAGGTTAGGTTAGGTTAGGTTAGGTTAGGTTAGGTTAGGTTAGGTTAGGTTAGGTTAGGTTAGGTTAGGTTAGGTTAGGTTAGGTTAGGTTAGGTTAGGTTAGGTTAGGTTAGGTTAGGTTAGGTTAGGTTAGGTTAGGTTAGGTTAGGTTAGGTTAGGTTAGGTTAGGTTAGGTTAGGTTAGGTTAGGTTAGGTTAGGTTTTTTTTTTTTTTTTTTTTTTTTTAGCAGCCCTTTAGGCTTTTCCAGTGTTCTCTGACAGGGATCGGTCAGAGTTATTTGTTTGCCGTGTTCTTGTTTTATCCACTTGTATATTTATCTCAACGTTTTCCAATTTATTGTTTCAGTATCTTTATTTGTTTTCTTTATTATTACTTAGTTTTGTGTATTTTTACTTGCTTATTTCTGCTATTTTATTTATCTCTTCATGTCTTTACTTCCAATTATTACTATGCTGTATTTATGTGCTGTTATTTAAATTTTC
Source organism: Watsonalla cultraria (assembly GCA_964035505.1). Classification (NCBI taxonomy): domain Eukaryota; kingdom Metazoa; phylum Arthropoda; class Insecta; order Lepidoptera; family Drepanidae; genus Watsonalla; species Watsonalla cultraria. The sequence goes on along the minus strand of OZ037723.1, from coordinate 27,342 downwards.
TGCTTCTCTACTAATTTTCTTTGTCTATTATATACCTTAATATTTATACCCTATTTCTTGCTATGCAAATCTCCCCAATGATAATGGAGAATCTGAGGAACCTACACCGGGTCGCCTTGTCCCGTAGCAGGTTCCCAAGATTTCCTTCGTAAATTTTTTGGCCTAATTCCATTTCTGCATCAAGACGTTCCCTTCCGAAGGCAGGGCACTCGGCGAGGATGTGTCCGACGGTTTGGCTCACGCCCGGCTCACAGAAGCACGATGGGTCCTCCTTACACTTGAACCTGTGCAAGTATTCGGAGAACCCACCGTGCCCCGTCAGCAACTGCGTCAACACGCCCCGTGGGCGGAGCTGTCGGACAATCCTGTACGCCTCCTCTGCGTCGGGGAGGAACGTCTTGGTGACCCGTGCGGTTGTACCGGTTTTATATCTCCGGTTCCATTCGTCAAGCGAGTGCTTGCGTAGCTCTCGCTTGACGAATGAAACCGGGCACCCGTCATACTCCGGCCTCTTCTTGGAGTGCAGAGCAGCTTCCTTGGCTAGCTGGTCCGCGCGCTCGTTCCCCTCCAACCCCGCGTGTGCTTTGATCCAGAACAGGGAGACTTCCCTGTTCTGGAGTGTGCATTGGCGGATGTTACGCCGGGCTTCTACAGCCAGGGGGTGGGGGGATGTCGCGCTGACCAGCGTCTCCAAGGCGGAACGCGAGTCGCTGAGGATCGCGCAGCGAGCCTCACCGCATCCGAGGATCAACCTCGTGGCGTGACATATGGCCAGGAGTTCCGCCTGGTAGACCGTGCAGTGCGATGGCAGCTTAAGTTTGAGGGCTCGAGTCTCGACCCCACTTCTTCTCAAAGAAAGTGCGGCCCCGACCTTGCCCTCAATCTTGCTGCCATCCGTGTACACTTGGACCGCGTGATGTACGCGGTCTTGCACTTGCTGTTGGTCCACCAGGCACATGAACTCCAGGCTCATATGCTCTGCCGGATGCGGGGCTTCGGCGGGGGCAACCCTTCGCTCCACCTCCCGATCGCCTAGCGCTGTCTGGGGAACTCCTCTCTTTGCCTCATACAGGGCGGCTGCCTCCTGTATCTTGAGGTCGAGAGGTAGTATCCCAGCCAGCACCAGTGCCGCGTTCAGGGAGACGGTGCGATAGGCCCCACACAACTTCTGCGCGAATCCTCTCTGGACTGCGTTCAGCTGCCTCTGCACTCCAAGTTTCTTGGTTGCCGACGACCAGGCGCTGGAGGCGTACGAGATCACTGGCTCCACCGCTGCCGTGTAGATCACACGGATAACGTCAGGGTGGAGTCCCCAGCTGATCTTGGCGGCTCGCGACAACTGCTTATAGATGTTCAACGCCCTCCGACAGATGTTCGCGGTGTGGGCGTTGAACGTAAGCTTCTTGTCAATCGTGAGCCCCAAGATCTTGATCTCGTCGGACATGCCAATGTCGACCCCTCCCATGCGCAGGAGTGGTGTGTCAAACTTCAGCTTCCGCGTCAGCAGCATAGCCTTTGTCTTGTGCGGCGCGAACTTCAGCTTGTTTTTGACACCCCACTCCCGAACATACTCGAGGGCGGCATTGGCACGTCTCTGGACCTCCAGCGCCGTGTCATCGGCAAAGACGAGGACGACATCGTCGGCATACGCCTGGCAATAATCGCCTCGTCCTTGGAGTCCTCTCAGCAATGGGTCGAGAAGAAGGTTCCACAGGATGGGTCCGCCGATGGAGCCCTGCACGCATCCCTTATGGGTGCTTTTGGCGTGCTCCTCACCGGCGTACCTCACCCTGACCTTCCGGTCCCGAAGGTAGCTGTCTAACAGCCTCCTGATATTCACCGGACACTTTTCCTCAGCCAGTCGGACTCGGATCGCAGGCCACCAGGCGCTATCGAAGGCTCCCTCTATGTCCAGCGACACCATGGTAACCAGCTTCTTGTCAGCTAGGTTACCACGGATCTGACGCATCAGGTCATAGAGGGAGTCCTCGGTGCTCTTCTGGGGCATGAATCCGTACTGGCGAGTACTCATCCGGGGAATCAGGTGCCATTGCAACCTTCGGACCACCATCTTCTCGAAGATCTTCCCCATCACTGAGAGGAGCCCTATGGGCCGGTATGCTTTGGAGTCACGGTAGTCGTCCTTGCCGGGTTTTCGCAGGACGACTACCGTGGCCTCTTTCCAGGTGCTTGGGAAGCAGGACAGTTCAAGGCACTTGTTTAGCAGGGCAAGGTGAAGTTCGGGGTCTTGGGAGATGACCTGGCTGCAGATGTCGGCGGTAAAACCGTCCGACCCGGGGGCCTTTTTGGGATCGAAGCTTTCCACCGCGGACTTCAGCTCGTGTAACGTAAATGGCGGGTCCAATTGTTCATCATTGGCCCAGCCATTTACGTGCTCGGCCTTTGCTCTGGTCCGACGGTGGTCAGCGTTATCCTCCGACTCCAGGTCCTCCGGGTAGAAGGTGTCCGCCAACAACTGCGCGGACTCCGCCTGGGTCATCTCTTTCCCGTTCTTCACCAAGGGCGGGTCCTCCTGCCTGGTGGCAGTTTTCCCCAGCACCCTGTATATGCCCTGCCACACCCCTTCCCTGTCCTGCTTCCCACAGAAGTCCTTCCAACTCTCTGTCTGGGCTTTTTGAGCCGCGGCGTGGTACTCCTCCTTCGCCTGCAGGTACTCATTGACGACTTTCGCTCTTCGGACTGGCGCTGCACATCGGATCCTGCGCTTTCTGGTGGTGACTCTCTTCTTCATCTCTGCGAGTTCCTCGGACCACCACGGCATGGTAAGCTTCTCCTTACTCTTCTTTTTAGGGATGCATTGACCACAAGACTCTGTTACTGCATCTAAATATTTTGCCAAAAAAGACTCTAAATTTTTTGCGTTACTAATTTTTGCTATTTCTATTTTATTAATTTGGTGTTCAATTTTGAGCTGGGCCAGTTTCTCGCGAAACTGGTCCCAGTCTACATTTTTCGTGTTGTAGAGTCTTGTGGTCCTACTTACATGCATCCCTTTCACCCTCTTTAGCCTTATGCTAAAGGTAATGCCGTTGTGGTCCGAGCTCGTGAGATCCTCTAGGACTCTCCAGTCCTCCACCAGATTGAGCAGGTCCGTAGTGCAGGCCGTCACGTCAACGTGACTCGAGTAGTGTTGACCACCCCGCCAGGTGTCGAAGGTCGGGGTGTCGCCGTCATTGAGTACCTGCAGGCCCAGGTCTTCAAGAGCGCCTGCAAACTCTTCTCCTCGGTGGTCGGCTCGACCGCTTCCCCACCAGCTGCTTTTCGCATTTGCGTCTCCCCCGATCAGGATAGATCCGGGCCCGAGCTGTTCAGCTATCGCCTCGAGGTGCTCCAGGTATGGCCCTATGGGCTGGTCTGGCTCGAAGTAGTAGGAGACTACTGTGATCTCCCAGGCACTGGTACGGATCCTCACCACCACGATGTTGTTGGTGGTGAGTTTTGGGCACTGTATGACATCCAGGTCATGGTTAAAGACGGCAATTGCCGCCTTTACAGTGCCCTCCCCGTGTCCAGTGTTCTGGAAGATCCTAGCTCCCCTATGACTCCTCATACTTCGAGCCCCGCCCACGTAGGGTTCCTGGAGCAAGGCGATGTCCAGCTTCCTGCGGTCCATCTCCAGCAGAAGTTCACTCGTGGCGAGGTTCTTCCGCTGGAGGTTGGCCTGGGCTATCCTGATGGGTTTGCTACTGGTGGGGTCCGCTGTGGTGCCCTCAGCAATACGCCACACTGGCCCGGGCCAAAGCGTCCCATTTGCACCTTACTGGACACTCCGAGCTAAAGGCATTGTGCTCGGTCTGGTCCAGTTTGGCGCGCGTGCAATTAATGCACGATGGGGGCGCTTTGGCGAGCCAGTCAGCGCATTCTGACTTCATGTGGGCCCCCCCGCAGTGGCTACACTTGACGACGGTCTCTTTGCAGAGCCGCCGCCCGTGCCCGTAGCCGAGGCATTGGGAGCACTGCACGAGCGGAGAGTGGTCCTCCGCTTTGACCTTTTGCAGGTCGACGTGCACCGCTCCAGCCTCGACTACTCTCGACCATATCGCGGGGGAGGCCCGTAGCACCACATGTCCGGCGTGGGGGTTCCTCGCTTTCTTCCGAAAGCGGACCTCCAGCCGGACCTCCTCCTTCTTGAGGCCCTCGAAAAGGCCCCGGTTCTGGTTTCGAAGGGCGTTTAAGACGTCGTCGTCGCTGTTGTACGACAGCACGTCCTTCAAAACCAGAAGCGGGTCCTTATTTTGGACCTCTTCTACGACGAGCCGACCACTACCCTCCTTGAGCAGGCGCTCCTTCACCTTATCCCTTTCCTCTCTAGTACCACACCCTACAATGATCTTCCTATCCTTGGCCTTCCTTATCCTGTCAACCTTGACCCACCCGTCCTTCGCGTTAATCGCGCCCCGGACGTGGGTCAAGACCTCTTCCCCTGTCTCCGTCTCGTCTCTGGAGGAGATCACCACCGAGTGCAGTGGCGCTTGTACCGGGATTTGGTTTCTGGTCCCTGCTGCCACTACTCTCGCGTAGGTGGCCCTCTCCAGTGACGAGACAGAGGCACTATGCTTCTCCATGATGTTCCTGAGTTCCTCCATCTTCACTGTATTGGCCTCTATCAATTTTGCCTGTTCCTCCATCCTCTTCATTAATTCCCCTTCCCTGTTCCCATTTTCCTTCTTTTCACCTTCCTTAGAGTTTTCCTTCTCCAGCCTTAGCTCTCTCCCGATATCCTTCCCGATATCCTTTTTACCCTTTCTTCCCACCTCCGCTTCCGCCTCCTTGACCAGCTGGTAGAGCCGCTCGATTGCCTGGGTAACATTCTCCTTGATATCAGTCTTCAAGTTACGAGAGTTACCCAGGTTTAGCTTTGCTTTAGTTAGGCAAGCTTTAGCCTCGGCGACTCTACCAGCGTAAACCGGCTTCTCCGTCGGGCTCCCGAAAGCCTGCGTCGACGCGCTTCCGCCCGGTGCCATCTTCGCTTTCGGTTTCGGTGGGCCTGCCGGAGCTGCCGGTTCAAGGGCGAGGGTAAGGGACTTCTTCGCGGCGGCCACCGCGAAGGTTGTATTGAGCGCTTTGGGGGTTTTTTTAGCTGGCACCGGAGCAGGGGCAACATCTGTCGGGGCCGACGTTCCGGCTTCCCATTCTCCGATGCTTCGGCGCACTGATGAGACAGAGGGGGGGGCAACCATTTCAGGGGGGGTTGTGGGGTTGTCCTTGTTGGACAATGGTTTAGCGGGAGTGCGAAACATTCTTATGTAGTGTCGAGAACGCGGAGTATACAATAAATAATAAAAGAAGGTTTGTATAAGTTTTAAAAATACAATAAATTCAATAAATAATCAATAAAATGACGGTCACTGAATAAGTAATAATTAAAGTCAAATAAAAGTCAATAAAAGTCAATAAAAGTCAATAAAAGTCAAATAAATACAGTTAAAAAGGAGCCCAAAAAGACACCTGTCGGTTAAAATTAAAATTAATAAATTATCACTAAAATTTGTCAAAAGACCGTCTTAATAAATTAATAATTTAAAAACTATCTACAACTATGTCTAAACTAAAGCTAATTTAGGTTCCCAATAGGGTGCCTAAGTTGTCACTTAAAACTAGACCAATACAGGTAAAAAGAAGAGCCAATAGGGGCCCTTGTCTTAAAAATAAAACGGTTTTTTCGGCCTAAAATCCGAAAAAAGTCCCTAAAAATTAATGCACTAGTCCTAAAATTCGTCCAACTGTCTTGTTGACCCCCAAATTCCGAAAGGCAACCAATCCAACCGAAAACCGCGTCAAAATCGGCTGATTTTGGGGTTTTGTGTGTTGCGTGGGCGGACCGCGGTCACCTACCGGATCGAGAAAGGGTGGGTGGGGGGGCGAGTTTTCGCGTTTTTTGTGTTTTTTTGGTTAGGTTAGGTTAGGTTAGGTTAGGTTAGGTTAGGTTAGGTTAGGTTAGGTTAGGTTAGGTTAGGTTAGGTTAGGTTAGGTTAGGTTAGGTTAGGTTAGGTTAGGTTAGGTTAGGTTAGGTTAGGTTAGGTTAGGTTAGGTTAGGTTAGGTTAGGTTAGGTTAGGTTAGGTTAGGTTAGGTTAGGTTAGGTTAGGTTAGGTTAGGTTAGGTTAGGTTAGGTTAGGTTAGGTTAGGTTAGGTTAGGTTAGGTTAGGTTAGGTTAGGTTAGGTTAGGTTAGGTTAGGTTAGGTTAGGTTAGGTTAGGTTAGGTTAGGTTAGGTTAGGTTAGGTTAGGTTAGGTTAGGTTAGGTTAGGTTAGGTTAGGTTAGGTTAGGTTAGGTTAGGTTAGGTTAGGTTAGGTTAGGTTAGGTTAGGTTAGGTTAGGTTAGGTTAGGTTAGGTTAGGTTAGGTTAGGTTAGGTTAGGTTAGGTTAGGTTAGGTTAGGTTAGGTTAGGTTAGGTTAGGTTAGGTTAGGTTAGGTTAGGTTAGGTTAGGTTAGGTTAGGTTAGGTTAGGTTAGGTTAGGTTAGGTTAGGTTAGGTTAGGTTAGGTTAGGTTAGGTTAGGTTAGGTTAGGTTAGGTTAGGTTAGGTTAGGTTAGGTTAGGTTAGGTTAGGTTAGGTTAGGTTAGGTTAGGTTAGGTTAGGTTAGGTTAGGTTAGGTTAGGTTAGGTTAGGTTAGGTTAGGTTAGGTTAGGTTAGGTTAGGTTAGGTTAGGTTAGGTTAGGTTAGGTTAGGTTAGGTTAGGTTAGGTTAGGTTAGGTTAGGTTAGGTTAGGTTAGGTTAGGTTAGGTTAGGTTAGGTTAGGTTAGGTTAGGTTAGGTTAGGTTAGGTTAGGTTAGGTTAGGTTAGGTTAGGTTAGGTTAGGTTAGGTTAGGTTAGGTTAGGTTAGGTTAGGTTAGGTTAGGTTAGGTTAGGTTAGGTTAGGTTAGGTTAGGTTAGGTTAGGTTAGGTTAGGTTAGGTTAGGTTAGGTTAGGTTAGGTTAGGTTAGGTTAGGTTAGGTTAGGTTAGGTTAGGTTAGGTTAGGTTAGGTTAGGTTAGGTTAGGTTAGGTTAGGTTAGGTTAGGTTAGGTTAGGTTAGGTTAGGTTAGGTTAGGTTAGGTTAGGTTAGGTTAGGTTAGGTTAGGTTAGGTTAGGTTAGGTTAGGTTAGGTTAGGTTAGGTTAGGTTAGGTTAGGTTAGGTTAGGTTAGGTTAGGTTAGGTTAGGTTAGGTTAGGTTAGGTTAGGTTAGGTTAGGTTAGGTTAGGTTAGGTTAGGTTAGGTTAGGTTAGGTTAGGTTAGGTTAGGTTAGGTTAGGTTAGGTTAGGTTAGGTTAGGTTAGGTTAGGTTAGGTTAGGTTAGGTTAGGTTAGGTTAGGTTAGGTTAGGTTAGGTTAGGTTAGGTTAGGTTAGGTTAGGTTAGGTTAGGTTAGGTTAGGTTAGGTTAGGTTAGGTTAGGTTAGGTTAGGTTAGGTTAGGTTAGGTTAGGTTAGGTTAGGTTAGGTTAGGTTAGGTTAGGTTAGGTTAGGTTAGGTTAGGTTAGGTTAGGTTAGGTTAGGTTAGGTTAGGTTAGGTTAGGTTAGGTTAGGTTAGGTTAGGTTAGGTTAGGTTAGGTTAGGTTAGGTTAGGTTAGGTTAGGTTAGGTTAGGTTAGGTTAGGTTAGGTTAGGTTAGGTTAGGTTAGGTTAGGTTAGGTTAGGTTAGGTTAGGTTAGGTTAGGTTAGGTTAGGTTAGGTTAGGTTAGGTTAGGTTAGGTTAGGTTAGGTTAGGTTAGGTTAGGTTAGGTTAGGTTAGGTTAGGTTAGGTTAGGTTAGGTTAGGTTAGGTTAGGTTAGGTTAGGTTAGGTTAGGTTAGGTTAGGTTAGGTTAGGTTAGGTTAGGTTAGGTTAGGTTAGGTTAGGTTAGGTTAGGTTAGGTTAGGTTAGGTTAGGTTAGGTTAGGTTAGGTTAGGTTAGGTTAGGTTAGGTTAGGTTAGGTTAGGTTAGGTTAGGTTAGGTTAGGTTAGGTTAGGTTAGGTTAGGTTAGGTTAGGTTAGGTTAGGTTAGGTTAGGTTAGGTTAGGTTAGGTTAGGTTAGGTTAGGTTAGGTTAGGTTAGGTTAGGTTAGGTTAGGTTAGGTTAGGTTAGGTTAGGTTAGGTTAGGTTAGGTTAGGTTAGGTTAGGTTAGGTTAGGTTAGGTTAGGTTAGGTTAGGTTAGGTTAGGTTAGGTTAGGTTAGGTTAGGTTAGGTTAGGTTAGGTTAGGTTAGGTTAGGTTAGGTTAGGTTAGGTTAGGTTAGGTTAGGTTAGGTTAGGTTAGGTTAGGTTAGGTTAGGTTAGGTTAGGTTAGGTTAGGTTAGGTTAGGTTAGGTTAGGTTAGGTTAGGTTAGGTTAGGTTAGGTTAGGTTAGGTTAGGTTAGGTTAGGTTAGGTTAGGTTAGGTTAGGTTAGGTTAGGTTAGGTTAGGTTAGGTTAGGTTAGGTTAGGTTAGGTTAGGTTAGGTTAGGTTAGGTTAGGTTAGGTTAGGTTAGGTTAGGTTAGGTTAGGTTAGGTTAGGTTAGGTTAGGTTAGGTTAGGTTAGGTTAGGTTAGGTTAGGTTAGGTTAGGTTAGGTTAGGTTAGGTTAGGTTAGGTTAGGTTAGGTTAGGTTAGGTTAGGTTAGGTTAGGTTAGGTTAGGTTAGGTTAGGTTAGGTTAGGTTAGGTTAGGTTAGGTTAGGTTAGGTTAGGTTAGGTTAGGTTAGGTTAGGTTAGGTTAGGTTAGGTTAGGTTAGGTTAGGTTAGGTTAGGTTAGGTTAGGTTAGGTTAGGTTAGGTTAGGTTAGGTTAGGTTAGGTTAGGTTAGGTTAGGTTAGGTTAGGTTAGGTTAGGTTAGGTTAGGTTAGGTTAGGTTAGGTTAGGTTAGGTTAGGTTAGGTTAGGTTAGGTTAGGTTAGGTTAGGTTAGGTTAGGTTAGGTTAGGTTAGGTTAGGTTAGGTTAGGTTAGGTTAGGTTAGGTTAGGTTAGGTTAGGTTAGGTTAGGTTAGGTTAGGTTAGGTTAGGTTAGGTTAGGTTAGGTTAGGTTAGGTTAGGTTAGGTTAGGTTAGGTTAGGTTAGGTTAGGTTAGGTTAGGTTAGGTTAGGTTAGGTTAGGTTAGGTTAGGTTAGGTTAGGTTAGGTTAGGTTAGGTTAGGTTAGGTTAGGTTAGGTTAGGTTAGGTTAGGTTAGGTTAGGTTAGGTTAGGTTAGGTTAGGTTAGGTTAGGTTAGGTTAGGTTAGGTTAGGTTAGGTTAGGTTAGGTTAGGTTAGGTTAGGTTAGGTTAGGTTAGGTTAGGTTAGGTTAGGTTAGGTTAGGTTAGGTTAGGTTAGGTTAGGTTAGGTTAGGTTAGGTTAGGTTAGGTTAGGTTAGGTTAGGTTAGGTTAGGTTAGGTTAGGTTAGGTTAGGTTAGGTTAGGTTAGGTTAGGTTAGGTTAGGTTAGGTTAGGTTAGGTTAGGTTAGGTTAGGTTAGGTTAGGTTAGGTTAGGTTAGGTTAGGTTAGGTTAGGTTAGGTTAGGTTAGGTTAGGTTAGGTTAGGTTAGGTTAGGTTAGGTTAGGTTAGGTTAGGTTAGGTTAGGTTAGGTTAGGTTAGGTTAGGTTAGGTTAGGTTAGGTTAGGTTAGGTTAGGTTAGGTTAGGTTAGGTTAGGTTAGGTTAGGTTAGGTTAGGTTAGGTTAGGTTAGGTTAGGTTAGGTTAGGTTAGGTTAGGTTAGGTTAGGTTAGGTTAGGTTAGGTTAGGTTAGGTTAGGTTAGGTTAGGTTAGGTTAGGTTAGGTTAGGTTAGGTTAGGTTAGGTTAGGTTAGGTTAGGTTAGGTTAGGTTAGGTTAGGTTAGGTTAGGTTAGGTTAGGTTAGGTTAGGTTAGGTTAGGTTAGGTTAGGTTAGGTTAGGTTAGGTTAGGTTAGGTTAGGTTAGGTTAGGTTAGGTTAGGTTAG
>OZ037723.1:5000-12500 GCA_964035505.1 Watsonalla cultraria | reverse complement strand
CTCGCGACAACTGCTTGTACACGTTCAACGCCTTCCGACAGATGTTCGCGGTATGGGCGTTGAACGTGAGTTTGCTGTCAATCGTGAGCCCCAAGATCTTGATCTCGTCGGACATGCCAATGTCGACCCCTCCCATGTTCAGGAGTGGCGTGTCAAACTTAAGCTTCCGTGTGAGCAACATCGCTTTGGTCTTGTGCGGAGCAAACTTCAGCTTATTTTTGACACCCCACTCCCGGACATATTCGAGGGCGGCATTGGCATGCCTCTGCACCTCCAGCGCCGTGTCAGCGGCGAAGACGAGGACGACATCGTCGGCGAACGCCTGACAATAGTCGCCTCGTCTTTGGAGTCCTCTCAGCAATGGGTCAAGAAGGAGGTTCCAGAGGATGGGTCCGCCGATGGAGCCTTGCACGCAACCCTTATGGGTGCCCTTGGCGTGCTCCTCACCGGCGTACCTCACCCTCACCCTCCGGTCCGAAAGATAGCTATCGATGACACGCCTTAGATTCACCGGACACTGTTCCTCAGCCAGACGGACTCGGATCGCAGGCCACCAGGCGCTATCGAAGGCTCCCTCTATGTCCAGCGACACCATGGTAACCAGCCTCTTGTCGGCTAGGTTACCACGGATGTGCTGCATTAGGTCATAGAGGGAGTCCTCGGTGCTCTTCTGGGGCATGAATCCGTACTGGCGAGTACTCATCCGGGGAATCAGGTGCCATTGCATCCTTCGGACCAACATCTTCTCGTAGATCTTACCCATCACTGAGAGGAGTCCAATGGGCCGGTAAGCCTTGGAGTCACGGTAGTCGTCCTTGCCGGGTTTTCGCAGGACGACCACCGTGGCTTCCTTCCAGGCGCGTGGGAAGCAGGACAATTCCAGGCACTTGTTGAGCAGGGCTAAGTGAAGAACGGGGTCTTTGGAGATGACCTGGCTGCAGATGTCGGCGGTTAAACCATCCGACCCGGGGGCCTTCTTAGGGTCAAAGCTTTCCACCGCGGACTTCAGCTCGTGCAACGTAAATGGCGGGTCATGTTGTTCATCATCGGCCCAGCCATTTACGTGCTCGGCCTTTGCTCTGGTCTCGCGGTGGTCGGCATTGTCCTCAGACTCCAGGTCCTCCGGGTAGAAGGTGTCCGCCAACAGCTGCGCGGATTCCGCCTGGGACATCTCCTTCCCGTCCTTCACCAGGGGTGGGTCCTCCTGCCGAGTGGCAGTTTTTTGGTTAGGTTAGGTTAGGTTAGGTTAGGTTAGGTTAGGTTAGGTTAGGTTAGGTTAGGTTAGGTTAGGTTAGGTTAGGTTAGGTTAGGTTAGGTTAGGTTAGGTTAGGTTAGGTTAGGTTAGGTTAGGTTAGGTTAGGTTAGGTTAGGTTAGGTTAGGTTAGGTTAGGTTAGGTTAGGTTAGGTTAGGTTAGGTTAGGTTAGGTTAGGTTAGGTTAGGTTAGGTTAGGTTAGGTTAGGTTAGGTTAGGTTAGGTTAGGTTAGGTTAGGTTAGGTTAGGTTAGGTTAGGTTAGGTTAGGTTAGGTTAGGTTAGGTTAGGTTAGGTTAGGTTAGGTTAGGTTAGGTTAGGTTAGGTTAGGTTAGGTTAGGTTAGGTTAGGTTAGGTTAGGTTAGGTTAGGTTAGGTTAGGTTAGGTTAGGTTAGGTTAGGTTAGGTTAGGTTAGGTTAGGTTAGGTTAGGTTAGGTTAGGTTAGGTTAGGTTAGGTTAGGTTAGGTTAGGTTAGGTTAGGTTAGGTTAGGTTAGGTTAGGTTAGGTTAGGTTAGGTTAGGTTAGGTTAGGTTAGGTTAGGTTAGGTTAGGTTAGGTTAGGTTAGGTTAGGTTAGGTTAGGTTAGGTTAGGTTAGGTTAGGTTAGGTTAGGTTAGGTTAGGTTAGGTTAGGTTAGGTTAGGTTAGGTTAGGTTAGGTTAGGTTAGGTTAGGTTAGGTTAGGTTAGGTTAGGTTAGGTTAGGTTAGGTTAGGTTAGGTTAGGTTAGGTTAGGTTAGGTTAGGTTAGGTTAGGTTAGGTTAGGTTAGGTTAGGTTAGGTTAGGTTAGGTTAGGTTAGGTTAGGTTAGGTTAGGTTAGGTTAGGTTAGGTTAGGTTAGGTTAGGTTAGGTTAGGTTAGGTTAGGTTAGGTTAGGTTAGGTTAGGTTAGGTTAGGTTAGGTTAGGTTAGGTTAGGTTAGGTTAGGTTAGGTTAGGTTAGGTTAGGTTAGGTTAGGTTAGGTTAGGTTAGGTTAGGTTAGGTTAGGTTAGGTTAGGTTAGGTTAGGTTAGGTTAGGTTAGGTTAGGTTAGGTTAGGTTAGGTTAGGTTAGGTTAGGTTAGGTTAGGTTAGGTTAGGTTAGGTTAGGTTAGGTTAGGTTAGGTTAGGTTAGGTTAGGTTAGGTTAGGTTAGGTTAGGTTAGGTTAGGTTAGGTTAGGTTAGGTTAGGTTAGGTTAGGTTAGGTTAGGTTAGGTTAGGTTAGGTTAGGTTAGGTTAGGTTAGGTTAGGTTAGGTTAGGTTAGGTTAGGTTAGGTTAGGTTAGGTTAGGTTAGGTTAGGTTAGGTTAGGTTAGGTTAGGTTAGGTTAGGTTAGGTTAGGTTAGGTTAGGTTAGGTTAGGTTAGGTTAGGTTAGGTTAGGTTAGGTTAGGTTAGGTTAGGTTAGGTTAGGTTAGGTTAGGTTAGGTTAGGTTAGGTTAGGTTAGGTTAGGTTAGGTTAGGTTAGGTTAGGTTAGGTTAGGTTAGGTTAGGTTAGGTTAGGTTAGGTTAGGTTAGGTTAGGTTAGGTTAGGTTAGGTTAGGTTAGGTTAGGTTAGGTTAGGTTAGGTTAGGTTAGGTTAGGTTAGGTTAGGTTAGGTTAGGTTAGGTTAGGTTAGGTTAGGTTAGGTTAGGTTAGGTTAGGTTAGGTTAGGTTAGGTTAGGTTAGGTTAGGTTAGGTTAGGTTAGGTTAGGTTAGGTTAGGTTAGGTTAGGTTAGGTTAGGTTAGGTTAGGTTAGGTTAGGTTAGGTTAGGTTAGGTTAGGTTAGGTTAGGTTAGGTTAGGTTAGGTTAGGTTAGGTTAGGTTAGGTTAGGTTAGGTTAGGTTAGGTTAGGTTAGGTTAGGTTAGGTTAGGTTAGGTTAGGTTAGGTTAGGTTAGGTTAGGTTAGGTTAGGTTAGGTTAGGTTAGGTTAGGTTAGGTTAGGTTAGGTTAGGTTAGGTTAGGTTAGGTTAGGTTAGGTTAGGTTAGGTTAGGTTAGGTTAGGTTAGGTTAGGTTAGGTTAGGTTAGGTTAGGTTAGGTTAGGTTAGGTTAGGTTAGGTTAGGTTAGGTTAGGTTAGGTTAGGTTAGGTTAGGTTAGGTTAGGTTAGGTTAGGTTAGGTTAGGTTAGGTTAGGTTAGGTTAGGTTAGGTTAGGTTAGGTTAGGTTAGGTTAGGTTAGGTTAGGTTAGGTTAGGTTAGGTTAGGTTAGGTTAGGTTAGGTTAGGTTAGGTTAGGTTAGGTTAGGTTAGGTTAGGTTAGGTTAGGTTAGGTTAGGTTAGGTTAGGTTAGGTTAGGTTAGGTTAGGTTAGGTTAGGTTAGGTTAGGTTAGGTTAGGTTAGGTTAGGTTAGGTTAGGTTAGGTTAGGTTAGGTTAGGTTAGGTTAGGTTAGGTTAGGTTAGGTTAGGTTAGGTTAGGTTAGGTTAGGTTAGGTTAGGTTAGGTTAGGTTAGGTTAGGTTAGGTTAGGTTAGGTTAGGTTAGGTTAGGTTAGGTTAGGTTAGGTTAGGTTAGGTTAGGTTAGGTTAGGTTAGGTTAGGTTAGGTTAGGTTAGGTTAGGTTAGGTTAGGTTAGGTTAGGTTAGGTTAGGTTAGGTTAGGTTAGGTTAGGTTAGGTTAGGTTAGGTTAGGTTAGGTTAGGTTAGGTTAGGTTAGGTTAGGTTAGGTTAGGTTAGGTTAGGTTAGGTTAGGTTAGGTTAGGTTAGGTTAGGTTAGGTTAGGTTAGGTTAGGTTAGGTTAGGTTAGGTTAGGTTAGGTTAGGTTAGGTTAGGTTAGGTTAGGTTAGGTTAGGTTAGGTTAGGTTAGGTTAGGTTAGGTTAGGTTAGGTTAGGTTAGGTTAGGTTAGGTTAGGTTAGGTTAGGTTAGGTTAGGTTAGGTTAGGTTAGGTTAGGTTAGGTTAGGTTAGGTTAGGTTAGGTTAGGTTAGGTTAGGTTAGGTTAGGTTAGGTTAGGTTAGGTTAGGTTAGGTTAGGTTAGGTTAGGTTAGGTTAGGTTAGGTTAGGTTAGGTTAGGTTAGGTTAGGTTAGGTTAGGTTAGGTTAGGTTAGGTTAGGTTAGGTTAGGTTAGGTTAGGTTAGGTTAGGTTAGGTTAGGTTAGGTTAGGTTAGGTTAGGTTAGGTTAGGTTAGGTTAGGTTAGGTTAGGTTAGGTTAGGTTAGGTTAGGTTAGGTTAGGTTAGGTTAGGTTAGGTTAGGTTAGGTTAGGTTAGGTTAGGTTAGGTTAGGTTAGGTTAGGTTAGGTTAGGTTAGGTTAGGTTAGGTTAGGTTAGGTTAGGTTAGGTTAGGTTAGGTTAGGTTAGGTTAGGTTAGGTTAGGTTAGGTTAGGTTAGGTTAGGTTAGGTTAGGTTAGGTTAGGTTAGGTTAGGTTAGGTTAGGTTAGGTTAGGTTAGGTTAGGTTAGGTTAGGTTAGGTTAGGTTAGGTTAGGTTAGGTTAGGTTAGGTTAGGTTAGGTTAGGTTAGGTTAGGTTAGGTTAGGTTAGGTTAGGTTAGGTTAGGTTAGGTTAGGTTAGGTTAGGTTAGGTTAGGTTAGGTTAGGTTAGGTTAGGTTAGGTTAGGTTAGGTTAGGTTAGGTTAGGTTAGGTTAGGTTAGGTTAGGTTAGGTTAGGTTAGGTTAGGTTAGGTTAGGTTAGGTTAGGTTAGGTTAGGTTAGGTTAGGTTAGGTTAGGTTAGGTTAGGTTAGGTTAGGTTAGGTTAGGTTAGGTTAGGTTAGGTTAGGTTAGGTTAGGTTAGGTTAGGTTAGGTTAGGTTAGGTTAGGTTAGGTTAGGTTAGGTTAGGTTAGGTTAGGTTAGGTTAGGTTAGGTTAGGTTAGGTTAGGTTAGGTTAGGTTAGGTTAGGTTAGGTTAGGTTAGGTTAGGTTAGGTTAGGTTAGGTTAGGTTAGGTTAGGTTAGGTTAGGTTAGGTTAGGTTAGGTTAGGTTAGGTTAGGTTAGGTTAGGTTAGGTTAGGTTAGGTTAGGTTAGGTTAGGTTAGGTTAGGTTAGGTTAGGTTAGGTTAGGTTAGGTTAGGTTAGGTTAGGTTAGGTTAGGTTAGGTTAGGTTAGGTTAGGTTAGGTTAGGTTAGGTTAGGTTAGGTTAGGTTAGGTTAGGTTAGGTTAGGTTAGGTTAGGTTAGGTTAGGTTAGGTTAGGTTAGGTTAGGTTAGGTTAGGTTAGGTTAGGTTAGGTTAGGTTAGGTTAGGTTAGGTTAGGTTAGGTTAGGTTAGGTTAGGTTAGGTTAGGTTAGGTTAGGTTAGGTTAGGTTAGGTTAGGTTAGGTTAGGTTAGGTTAGGTTAGGTTAGGTTAGGTTAGGTTAGGTTAGGTTAGGTTAGGTTAGGTTAGGTTAGGTTAGGTTAGGTTAGGTTAGGTTAGGTTAGGTTAGGTTAGGTTAGGTTAGGTTAGGTTAGGTTAGGTTAGGTTAGGTTAGGTTAGGTTAGGTTAGGTTAGGTTAGGTTAGGTTAGGTTAGGTTAGGTTAGGTTAGGTTAGGTTAGGTTAGGTTAGGTTAGGTTAGGTTAGGTTAGGTTAGGTTAGGTTAGGTTAGGTTAGGTTAGGTTAGGTTAGGTTAGGTTAGGTTAGGTTAGGTTAGGTTAGGTTAGGTTAGGTTAGGTTAGGTTAGGTTAGGTTAGGTTAGGTTAGGTTAGGTTAGGTTAGGTTAGGTTAGGTTAGGTTAGGTTAGGTTAGGTTAGGTTAGGTTAGGTTAGGTTAGGTTAGGTTAGGTTAGGTTAGGTTAGGTTAGGTTAGGTTAGGTTAGGTTAGGTTAGGTTAGGTTAGGTTAGGTTAGGTTAGGTTAGGTTAGGTTAGGTTAGGTTAGGTTAGGTTAGGTTAGGTTAGGTTAGGTTAGGTTAGGTTAGGTTAGGTTAGGTTAGGTTAGGTTAGGTTAGGTTAGGTTAGGTTAGGTTAGGTTAGGTTAGGTTAGGTTAGGTTAGGTTAGGTTAGGTTAGGTTAGGTTAGGTTAGGTTAGGTTAGGTTAGGTTAGGTTAGGTTAGGTTAGGTTAGGTTAGGTTAGGTTAGGTTAGGTTAGGTTAGGTTAGGTTAGGTTAGGTTAGGTTAGGTTAGGTTAGGTTAGGTTAGGTTAGGTTAGGTTAGGTTAGGTTAGGTTAGGTTAGGTTAGGTTAGGTTAGGTTAGGTTAGGTTAGGTTAGGTTAGGTTAGGTTAGGTTAGGTTAGGTTAGGTTAGGTTAGGTTAGGTTAGGTTAGGTTAGGTTAGGTTAGGTTAGGTTAGGTTAGGTTAGGTTAGGTTAGGTTAGGTTAGGTTAGGTTAGGTTAGGTTAGGTTAGGTTAGGTTAGGTTAGGTTAGGTTAGGTTAGGTTAGGTTAGGTTAGGTTAGGTTAGGTTAGGTTAGGTTAGGTTAGGTTAGGTTAGGTTAGGTTAGGTTAGGTTAGGTTAGGTTAGGTTAGGTTAGGTTAGGTTAGGTTAGGTTAGGTTAGGTTAGGTTAGGTTAGGTTAGGTTAGGTTAGGTTAGGTTAGGTTAGGTTAGGTTAGGTTAGGTTAGGTTAGGTTAGGTTAGGTTAGGTTAGGTTAGGTTAGGTTAGGTTAGGTTAGGTTAGGTTAGGTTAGGTTAGGTTAGGTTAGGTTAGGTTAGGTTAGGTTAGGTTAGGTTAGGTTAGGTTAGGTTAGGTTAGGTTAGGTTAGGTTAGGTTAGGTTAGGTTAGGTTAGGTTAGGTTAGGTTAGGTTAGGTTAGGTTAGGTTAGGTTAGGTTAGGTTAGGTTAGGTTAGGTTAGGTTAGGTTAGGTTAGGTTAGGTTAGGTTAGGTTAGGTTAGGTTAGGTTAGGTTAGGTTAGGTTAGGTTAGGTTAGGTTAGGTTAGGTTAGGTTAGGTTAGGTTAGGTTAGGTTAGGTTAGGTTAGGTTAGGTTAGGTTAGGTTAGGTTAGGTTAGGTTAGGTTAGGTTAGGTTAGGTTAGGTTAGGTTAGGTTAGGTTAGGTTAGGTTAGGTTAGGTTAGGTTAGGTTAGGTTAGGTTAGGTTAGGTTAGGTTAGGTTAGGTTAGGTTAGGTTAGGTTAGGTTAGGTTAGGTTAGGTTAGGTTAGGTTAGGTTAGGTTAGGTTAGGTTAGGTTAGGTTAGGTTAGGTTAGGTTAGGTTAGGTTAGGTTAGGTTAGGTTAGGTTAGGTTAGGTTAGGTTAGGTTAGGTTAGGTTAGGTTAGGTTAGGTTAGGTTAGGTTAGGTTAGGTTAGGTTAGGTTAGGTTAGGTTAGGTTAGGTTAGGTTAGGTTAGGTTAGGTTAGGTTAGGTTAGGTTAGGTTAGGTTAGGTTAGGTTAGGTTAGGTTAGGTTAGGTTAGGTTAGGTTAGGTTAGGTTAGGTTAGGTTAGGTTAGGTTAGGTTAGGTTAGGTTAGGTTAGGTTAG
>OZ037723.1:0-2500 GCA_964035505.1 Watsonalla cultraria | reverse complement strand
GTGCTTTGATCCAGAACAGGGAGACTTCCCTGTTCTGGAGTGTGGTTTGGCGGATGTTCTGCCGGGCTTCCACAGCCAGGGGGTGGGGGGAACTCGCGTTGACCAGCGTCTCCAAGGCGGAACGCGAGTCGCTGAGGATCGCGCAGCGAGCCTCACCGCATCGGAGGATCAACCTCGTGGCGTGGCATATGGCCAGGAGTTCCGCCTGGTAGACCGTGCAGTGCGATGGCAGCTTGAGTTTGAGGGCTCGAGTCTCGACCCCACTGCTCCTCAGAGACAGTGCGGCCCCGACCTTGCCCTCAATCTTGCTGCCATCGGTGTATACTTGGACCGCGTGATCGACGCGGTCCTGCACTTGTTGTTGGTCCACCAGGCACACGAACTCCAGGCACATATGGACTGCCGGATGCGGGGCTTCGGTGGGGGCAACTCTTCGCTCCACCTCCCGATCGCCTAGCACTGTCTGGGGAACTCCTCTCTTTGCCTCATACAGGGCGGCTGCCTCCTGTATCTTGAGGTCGAGAGGTAGTATCCCAGCCAGCACCAGTGCCGCGTTCAGGGAGACGGTGCGATAGGCCCCACACAACTTCTGCGCGAATCCTCGCTGGACTGCGTTCAGCTGCCTCTGCACTCCAAGTTTCTTGGTTGCCGACGACCAGGCGCTGGAGGCGTACGAGATCACTGGCTCCACCGTAGCCGTATAGATCATACGGGTGACCTCTGGGTGGAGTCCCCAGCTGATCTTGGCGGCTCGGGACAACTGCTTGTACACGTTCAACGCCCGCCGACAGATGTTAGCGGTGTGGGCGTTGAACGTGAGCTTTTTGTCGATGGTGAGCCCCAAGATCTTGATCTCGTCGGACATGCCAATGTCGACCCCTCCCATGCTCAGGAGTGGCGTGTCAAACTTCAGCTTCTTTGTGAGCAACATCGCTTTTGTTTTGTGCGGAGCAAACTTCAGCTTATTTTTGACACCCCACTCCCGGACATATTCGAGGGCGGCATTGGCACGTCGCTGGACCTCCAGCGCCGTGTCGTCGGCAAAGACGAGGACGACATCGTCGGCGAACGCCTGACAATAGTCGCCTCGTCTTTGGAGTCCTCTCAGTAATGGGTCGAGAAGAAGGTTCCAGAGGATGGGGCCGCCGATGGAGCCCTGTACGCAACCCTTGTGGGTGCTCTTGGCGTACTCCTCACCGGCGTACCTCACCCTCACGGTTCGGTCCGAAAGATAGCTGTCAATGACACGCCTAAGATTCACCGGACACTTTTCCTCAGCCAGACGGACTCGGATCGCAGGCCACCAGGCGCTGTCGAAGGCTCCCTCTATGTCCAGCGACACCATGGTAACCAGCCTCTTGTCGGCTAGGTTACCACGGATGTGCTGCATAAGGTCATAGAGGGAGTCCTCGGTGCTCCTCTGGGGCATGAATCCGTACTGGCGAGTACTGATCCGGGGAATCAGGTGCCATTGCAGTCTTCGGACCACCATCTTCTCGAAGATCTTCCCCATTACTGAGAGAAGTCCAATGGGCCGGTGTGCTTTGGAGTCACGGTAGTCGTCCTTGCCAGGCTTCCGCAGGACGACCACCGTGGCTTCCTTCCAGGTGCGTGGGAAGCAGGACAATTCAAGGCATTTGTTAAACAGGGCAAGGTGAAATTCGGGGTCTTTAGAGATGACCTGGCTGCAGATGTCGGCAGTGAACCCATCCGACCCGGGGGCCTTCTTCGGATCAAAGCTTTCCACCGCGGACTTCAGCTCGTGCAACGTAAATGGCGGGTCATGTTGCTCATCATGAGCCGAGCCATTTACGTGCTCGGCTGTTGCTCTGGTCCGACGGTGGTCCGCATTGTCCTCGCTCGCAAGGTCCTCCGGGTAGAAGGTCTCTGCCAACAATCTAGCGGACTCGGCCTGGGTCATCTCAATCCCGTCCTTCACTAGGGGTTGGTCCTCCTGCCTCGCGGCAGTTTTCCCCAACACCCTATATATGCCCTGCCACATGCCTTCCTTGTCCTGCTTCCCACAGAACTCCTTCCAGCTGGCAACCTGGGCGTCCTTGGCTGCAGCCTCGTATCTGCCCTTGGCTTCCAGGTACTCTCCGACGACTTTGGCCCTACGATCGGGCGCTGCACAACGGATCCTACGCTTTCTGGTGGCGACTTCTTTCTTCATCCTCACGAGCTCGGAGGACCACCACGGCATGGTCAGCTTTTCGTTGACCTTCTTTTTGGGGATGCATAGACCACAAGACTCTGTTAATAAGTCTAAGTAAATTTTTAATTTGGTTTCCAAAATATGCGCATCTCTAATTTCAGTGAAATTTTCTGCATTTATTTGATGCTGATGCTTTAACCGGGCCAGTTCCTGGTGGAACCGGTCCCAGTTAGCTTTTTTTGTATTAAAGAGTCTTGTGGTCCTCTGTATATGCATCCCCTTTGACCTTTCCAGGTTCAACCTGAAAGTGATGCCGTTGTGGTCCGAGCTCGTGAGGCTTTCGTC
>OZ037722.1:11442800-11702800 GCA_964035505.1 Watsonalla cultraria | reverse complement strand
ACCTAACCTAACCTAACCTAACCTAACCTAACCTAACCTAACCTAACCTAACCTAACCTAACCTAACCTAACCTAACCTAACCTAACCTAACCTAACCTAACCTAACCTAACCTAACCTAACCTAACCTAACCTAACCTAACCTAACCTAACCTAACCTAACCTAACCTAACCTAACCTAACCTAACCTAACCTAACCTAACCTAACCTAACCTAACCTAACCTAACCTAACCTAACCTAACCTAACCTAACCTAACCTAACCTAACCTAACCTAACCTAACCTAACCTAACCTAACCTAACCTAACCTAACCTAACCTAACCTAACCTAACCTAACCTAACCTAACCTAACCTAACCTAACCTAACCTAACCTAACCTAACCTAACCTAACCTAACCTAACCTAACCTAACCTAACCTAACCTAACCTAACCTAACCTAACCTAACCTAACCTAACCTAACCTAACCTAACCTAACCTAACCTAACCTAACCTAACCTAACCTAACCTAACCTAACCTAACCTAACCTAACCTAACCTAACCTAACCTAACCTAACCTAACCTAACCTAACCTAACCTAACCTAACCTAACCTAACCTAACCTAACCTAACCTAACCTAACCTAACCTAACCTAACCTAACCTAACCTAACCTAACCTAACCTAACCTAACCTAACCTAACCTAACCTAACCTAACCTAACCTAACCTAACCTAACCTAACCTAACCTAACCTAACCTAACCTAACCTAACCTAACCTAACCTAACCTAACCTAACCTAACCTAACCTAACCTAACCTAACCTAACCTAACCTAACCTAACCTAACCTAACCTAACCTAACCTAACCTAACCTAACCTAACCTAACCTAACCTAACCTAACCTAACCTAACCTAACCTAACCTAACCTAACCTAACCTAACCTAACCTAACCTAACCTAACCTAACCTAACCTAACCTAACCTAACCTAACCTAACCTAACCTAACCTAACCTAACCTAACCTAACCTAACCTAACCTAACCTAACCTAACCTAACCTAACCTAACCTAACCTAACCTAACCTAACCTAACCTAACCTAACCTAACCTAACCTAACCTAACCTAACCTAACCTAACCTAACCTAACCTAACCTAACCTAACCTAACCTAACCTAACCTAACCTAACCTAACCTAACCTAACCTAACCTAACCTAACCTAACCTAACCTAACCTAACCTAACCTAACCTAACCTAACCTAACCTAACCTAACCTAACCTAACCTAACCTAACCTAACCTAACCTAACCTAACCTAACCTAACCTAACCTAACCTAACCTAACCTAACCTAACCTAACCTAACCTAACCTAACCTAACCTAACCTAACCTAACCTAACCTAACCTAACCTAACCTAACCTAACCTAACCTAACCTAACCTAACCTAACCTAACCTAACCTAACCTAACCTAACCTAACCTAACCTAACCAGGGCGTCTACAGGGTGTTGGGAAAAACTGCCACTCGGCAGGAGGACCCACCCCTGGTGAAGGACGGGAAGGAGATGTCCCAGGCGGAATCCGCGCAGCTGTTGGCGGACACCTTCTACCCGGAGGACCTGGAGTCTGAGGACAACGCTGACCACCGCGAGACCAGAGCAAAGGCCGAGCACGTAAATGGCTGGGCCGATGATGAACAACATGACCCACCATTTACGTTGCACGAGCTGAAGTCCGCGGTGGAAAGCTTTGACCCTAAGAAGGCCCCCGGGTCGGACGGATTGACCGCCGACATCTGCAGCCAGGTCATCTCCAAAGACCCCGTTCTTCACTTAGCCCTGCTAAACAAGTGCCTGGAATTGTCCTGTTTCCCACGCGCCTGGAAGGAAGCCACGGTAGTCGTCCTGCGAAAACCCGGCAAGGACGACTACCGTGACTCCAAGGCTTACCGGCCCATTGGACTCCTCTCAGTGATGGGTAAGATATACGAGAAGATGCTGGTCCGAAGGATGCAATGGCACCTGATTCCCCGGATGAGTACTCGCCAGTACGGATTCATGCCCCAGAAGAGCACCGAGGACTCCCTCTATGACCTAATGCAGCACATCCGTGGTAACCTAGCCGACAAGAGGCTGGTTACCATGGTGTCGCTGGACATAGAGGGAGCCTTCGATAGCGCCTGGTGGCCTGCGATCCGAGTCCGTCTGGCTGAGGAACAGTGTCCGGTGAATCTAAGGCGTGTCATCGATAGCTATCTTTCGGACCGGAGGGTGAGGGTGAGGTACGCCGGTGAGGAGCACGCCAAGGGCACCCATAAGGGTTGCGTGCAAGGCTCCATCGGCGGACCCATCCTCTGGAACCTCCTTCTTGACCCATTGCTGAGAGGACTCCAAAGACGAGGCGACTATTGTCAGGCGTTCGCCGACGATGTCGTCCTCGTCTTCGCCGCTGACACGGCGCTGGAGGTGCAGAGGCATGCCAATGCCGCCCTCGAATATGTCCGGGAGTGGGGTGTCAAAAATAAGCTGAAGTTTGCTCCGCATAAGACCAAAGCGATGTTGCTCACACGGAAGCTTAAGTTTGACACGCCACTCCTGAACATGGGAGGGGTCGACATTGGCATGTCCGACGAGATCAAGATCTTGGGGCTCACGATTGACAGCAAACTCACGTTCAACGCCCATACCGCGAACATCTGTCGGAAGGCGTTGAACGTGTACAAGCAGTTGTCGCGAGCCGCCAAGATCAGCTGGGGACTCCACCCTGACGTCATCCGTGTGATCTACACGGCAGCGGTGGAGCCAGTGATCTCGTATGCCTCCAGCGCCTGGTCGGCGGCGACCAAGAAACTTGGAGTGCAGAGGCAGCTGAACGCAGTCCAGCGAGGATTCGCGCAGAAGTTGTGTGGGGCCTATCGCACCGTCTCCCTGAACGCGGCACTGGTGCTGGCTGGGATACTCCCTCTCGACCTCAGAATACAGGAGGCAGCCGCCCTGTACGAGGCAAAGAGAGGAGTCCCCCAGACAGTGCTAGGCGATCGGGAGATGGAGCGAAGAGTTGCCCCCACCGAAGCCCCGCATCCGGCAGTCCATATGTGCCTGGAGTTCGTGAGCCTGGTGGACCAGCAACAAGTGCAGGACCGCGTAGATCACGCGGTCCAAATATACACCGATGGCAGCAAGATTGAGGGCAAGGTCGGGGCCGCACTGTCTCTGAGGAGCAGTGGGGCCGAGACTCGAGCCCTCAAACTCAAGCTGCCACCGCACTGCACGGTCTACCAGGCGGAACTCCTGGCCATATGCCAAGCCACGAGGCTTATCCTCCGATGCGGTGAGGCTCGCTGCGCGATCCTCAGCGACTCGCGTTCGGCCCTGGAAACCGTGGTCAACGCACGTTCCCTCCACCCCCTGGCTGTGGAAGCCAGGCACAACATCCGCCAAACCACACTCCAGAACAGGGAAGTCTCCCTGTTCTGGATAAAAGCACATGCGGGGTTGGAAGGGAACGAGCGAGCGGACCAGTTGGCCAAAGAAGCTGCCCTGCACTCCAAAAAGAGGCCGGACTATGATGGGTGCCCGGTTTCATTCGTCAAGCGAGAGCTGCGTAAGCACTCGCTTGACGAGTGGAACCGGAGATATAAAGCCGGCGATACGGCCGGGGTTACCAAGGCGTTCTTTCCCGACGCTGTGGAGGCGTACAGGATTGTCCGACAGCTCCGCCCAGCGGGCGTGTTGACGCAGGTGTTCACTGGGCACGGTGGGTTCTCTCAATACTTGCACAGATTCAAGTGTAAAGAGGACCCATCGTGCTTCTGTGAGCCGGGCGTGAGCCAAACCGTCGGACACATCCTCACCGAGTGCCCAGCATTCGGGAAAGAACGCCTTGAGGCGGAACAGGAGATGGGAGAGGGTATTGTGGACGATTCATTGGGGAAATTAATAAGAGGTAGAGAAACCCAAAAATGCTTTGTGAAATATTGTGTAAAGGTAGCGACTGTTGTCGCTACCAGAAACAAGTAAATTCGAATCTAGCCAAAAAACTGAATATAAAAATTAAAAAAATAGGTTGAATGTAAATAGGGAAATAAATATAAATTTTGCATTATTAGGAAAATATTTTCGGGATTTTAATAAGCTTGCTACCAAAACATAGGAAAAAATTTTAACATAATAGGAACAACAATATAAAACATATAAAGCACATAAAGAAGAACGATAAAAAACATCCCTGAGTAAATTCAGGGGAGACACAAGAAAGGCCTCCAGGGCCGTAAAAAAGAAAAAAAAAAAAAAAAAAAACCTAACCTAACCTAACCTAACCTAACCTAACCTAACCTAACCTAACCTAACCTAACCTAACCTAACCTAACCTAACCTAACCTAACCTAACCTAACCTAACCTAACCTAACCTAACCTAACCTAACCTAACCTAACCTAACCTAACCTAACCTAACCTAACCTAACCTAACCTAACCTAACCTAACCTAACCTAACCTAACCTAACCTAACCTAACCTAACCTAACCTAACCTAACCTAACCTAACCTAACCTAACCTAACCTAACCTAACCTAACCTAACCTAACCTAACCTAACCTAACCTAACCTAACCTAACCTAACCTAACCTAACCTAACCTAACCTAACCTAACCTAACCTAACCTAACCTAACCTAACCTAACCTAACCTAACCTAACCTAACCTAACCTAACCCATAGAATTAACAACTAAAACCTTAAGAAAACACAATTTAAATTGCATACATATTAGTTTGTACATCTAGTTGATACATATAAACAGTTTTTACGCGGAAATATAAAGTTAAATTTTTTTATTTTGGTAGTAGATACACCAAAAAAGTTGCGTTAAAATCCGTTTTCTAAATCTCCCGGCGGCTTCCCAGCTTCCATCTTTGGCTCCGAAGTGCTCCTCGCTCGTACCTGAAACATAAAAAAGAAATTAGTAAAATTGCGTGACGCGTAATTACTTATATTAATTATCGCTAATTAACATAAAGGTGGTGCTGGAATCGAGTTCGAAACGCTCATTCTAGTGTTTATACACCCACCAAAGTCCATTAAGACACTTTTCAGTAGAATCCGAGCCCTCAGCAAAAAGTTAAAATTCAAATATAATTACGTCATTGAAAAATTATTAATTCAAATCTTCCAAAATCTGACCAAATTTTTATAGGGACCTCTTCCTTTGGCTCAGAGAATAACATTGCTAAAGTTTTCACTTCGATTCCGTGAGAAAAAATCGAAATACAGCTGAAATCGTTTTGTACCTACATACCGAGGCTACCTAAGCGGTGCAGTATTCGAGTTATCTCATAGAATTAACAACTAAAACCTTAAGAAAACACAATTTAAATTGCATACATATTAGTTTGTACATCTAGTTGATACATATAAACAGTTTTTACGCGGAAATATAAAGTTAAATTTTTTTATTTTGGTAGTAGATACACCAAAAAAGTTGCGTTAAAATCCGTTTTCTAAATCTCCCGGCGGCTTCCCAGCTTCCATCTTTGGCTCCGAAGTGCTCCTCGCTCGTACCTGAAACATAAAAAAGAAATTAGTAAAATTGCGTGACGCGTAATTACTTATATTAATTATCGCTAATTAACATAAAGGTGGTGCTGGAATCGAGTTCGAAACGCTCATTCTAGTGTTTATACACCCACCAAAGTCCATTAAGACACTTTTCAGTAGAATCCGAGCCCTCAGCAAAAAGTTAAAATTCAAATATAATTACGTCATTGAAAAATTATTAATTCAAATCTTCCAAAATCTGACCAAATTTTTATAGGGACCTCTTCCTTTGGCTCAGAGAATAACATTGCTAAAGTTTTCACTTCGATTCCGTGAGAAAAAATCGAAATACAGCTGAAATCGTTTTGTACCTACATACCGAGGCTACCTAAGCGGTGCAGTATTCGAGTTATCTCATAGAATTAACAACTAAAACCTTAAGAAAACACAATTTAAATTGCATACATATTAGTTTGTACATCTAGTTGATACATATAAACAGTTTTTACGCGGAAATATAAAGTTAAATTTTTTTATTTTGGTAGTAGATACACCAAAAAAGTTGCGTTAAAATCCGTTTTCTAAATCTCCCGGCGGCTTCCCAGCTTCCATCTTTGGCTCCGAAGTGCTCCTCGCTCGTACCTGAAACATAAAAAAGAAATTAGTAAAATTGCGTGACGCGTAATTACTTATATTAATTATCGCTAATTAACATAAAGGTGGTGCTGGAATCGAGTTCGAAACGCTCATTCTAGTGTTTATACACCCACCAAAGTCCATTAAGACACTTTTCAGTAGAATCCGAGCCCTCAGCAAAAAGTTAAAATTCAAATATAATTACGTCATTGAAAAATTATTAATTCAAATCTTCCAAAATCTGACCAAATTTTTATAGGGACCTCTTCCTTTGGCTCAGAGAATAACATTGCTAAAGTTTTCACTTCGATTCCGTGAGAAAAAATCGAAATACAGCTGAAATCGTTTTGTACCTACATACCGAGGCTACCTAAGCGGTGCAGTATTCGAGTTATCTCATAGAATTAACAACTAAAACCTTAAGAAAACACAATTTAAATTGCATACATATTAGTTTGTACATCTAGTTGATACATATAAACAGTTTTTACGCGGAAATATAAAGTTAAATTTTTTTATTTTGGTAGTAGATACACCAAAAAAGTTGCGTTAAAATCCGTTTTCTAAATCTCCCGGCGGCTTCCCAGCTTCCATCTTTGGCTCCGAAGTGCTCCTCGCTCGTACCTGAAACATAAAAAAGAAATTAGTAAAATTGCGTGACGCGTAATTACTTATATTAATTATCGCTAATTAACATAAAGGTGGTGCTGGAATCGAGTTCGAAACGCTCATTCTAGTGTTTATACACCCACCAAAGTCCATTAAGACACTTTTCAGTAGAATCCGAGCCCTCAGCAAAAAGTTAAAATTCAAATATAATTACGTCATTGAAAAATTATTAATTCAAATCTTCCAAAATCTGACCAAATTTTTATAGGGACCTCTTCCTTTGGCTCAGAGAATAACATTGCTAAAGTTTTCACTTCGATTCCGTGAGAAAAAATCGAAAAAAAAACCCGCCCACCCACCCGGTCTCGATTCGCTAGGCTGGCTAAGTCGCTTGGGCAAATAGCCAACTTCGCCAAAAGTCGGCGTAGCGAGTTGATTTTGGTCTCGTTCGACGCGGACGGACGCCAGGATGACCACCCAGCAGAGAGACAGGTCACTCCATGCTTCCCAGACTTCCCTGGCCGGGATTAACGTCGACTCAGACTCGGAGGAGTTCCGCGACGCAACGAACGCCCCTCAAACGGCCGATTCAGCCTCCAACGCCCTCGCGCGCATCTTGGAGGAGGCTGCATCCCTCACCCCGGTCCCGGTCCCGAACTCGGCAGCCCCGGCAGTGCCGGCGGGCGCACCGAAGCCGAAACCGAAGGTGACACAGACCCAAAGTGCACCGACGCAGGCGTTCGGGAGCCCGTCGGAGAAGCCTGTCTACGCTGGTAGAGTCGCCGAGGCTAAAGCGTGCCTAACTAAAGCTAAGCTCAACCTGGGTAACTCTCGGAACTTGAAAACCGATATCAAGGAGAACGTTACCCAGGCAATCGAGCGGCTCTACCAGCTGGTCAAGGAGGCCGAAGCCGGAACCGGGAAAGGAGAGGGACCAGCGAAAAGGAAGAAGGAGGAGCGACCGCCGGCCCAGGAAAAGGAGAAGGAGAAAGAAAAGGAGAGGGAATTAGGAAACAAGGAAAGGGATTTGGCCAAAGTGATAGAGGAGCACACAAGGTTAATGAAAGAGAGCAGTGAGGAGATGAGGAGATTGAAGGAGCAGTTGGTAGTCTCGGTCTCGTCCTTCGAGAGAGCCTCATATGCGAGTGTGGCGGCGGCAGGACCCCAGAGGGGGGTCCCGACTCACGCCCCGCTGCACTCCATTGTGGTTACCTCGAGGGATGACACCGAGACTGGCGACCAGGTGTTGACCCACATCCGCGATGCGATTAACGCAAAGGATGGGTGGGTCAAAGTAGAAAAAGTGCGAAAGGCCAAAGACCGTAAGGTGATTGTGGGGTGCGGCAGTGTGGAAGAGAGGGATAAGGTGAAGGAGCGCCTGCAGGAGGAAGCGAGTGGTCGACTCGTCGTCGAAGAGGTCCGAAACAAGGACCCGCTTCTGGTTTTGAGGGACGTGCTGTCCTACAACAGCGACACGGACATCGTGAACGCCCTTCAGAACCAGAATCGGGACCTGTTTGCGGGCCTCAAAAAGGAGGACGTCCGGCTGGAGGTCCGCTTTCGGAGGAAAGCGCGGAACCCCCATGCCGGACACGTGGTGCTACGGGTCTCCCCAGCGGTATGGACCAGAGTAGTCGAGGCGGGAGCGGTGCACGTCGACCTACAAAAGGTCAAAGCGGAGGACCACTCTCCGCTCGTGCAGTGCTCCCAATGCCTCGGCTACGGGCACGGGCGGCGGCTCTGCAAAGAGACCGTCGTCAAGTGTAGCCACTGCGGGGGGGCCCACATGAAATCGGAATGCGCCGACTGGCTCGCCAAGGCTGTCCCACGGTGCTGTAACTGCACCAGCGCCAAGCTGGACCAAACTGAGCACAATGCTTTTAGCTCGGAGTGTCCGGTGAGGCGCAAGTGGGACGCCTTGGCCCGGGCCAGTGTGGCGTATTGCTGAGGGCACCACGGCGGACCCCACCAGCAGCAAGCCACTCAGGATAGCTCAGGCTAATCTCCAGCGGAAGAATCTTGCAACTTGCGAGCTTCTGCTGGAGATGGAGAAGCGAAACCTCGACATTGCGTTGCTCCAGGAACCCTACGTGGGCGGGGCTCGAAGTATGAAGAATCACAGGGGCGCTAGGATCTTCCAGAACACTGGTCACGGGGAGGGCACTGTAAAGGCGGCGATTGCCGTCGTCAATCATGACCTCGACGTCATACAGTGCCCGAAACTCACCACCGACAACATCGTGGTGGTGAGGATCCGAACCAGTGCCTGGAAGATCACAGTCGTCTCCTATTACTTCGAGCCCGACAAACCCATAGGGCCATACCTGGAGCACCTTACTTCAATTGTCGAGGAGCTTGGGCCTGATGCAATCCTGATTGGTGGCGATGCCAACGCAAAGAGCAACTGGTGGGGAAGCGGACGAGTCGACCACAGGGGGGAGGAATTTGCGGGCGCTCTGGAAGACCTTGGCCTGCAGATACTCAACAACGGCAACACCCCGACATTCGACACCTGGCGGGGTGGTCGACGCTACACAAGCTGCGTCGACGTGACTGCCTGCACGACGGACCTGCTCAACCTGGTGGCAAACTGGAGAGTGATCCAGGATCTCTCGAGCTCGGACCACAACGGCATCGCCCTCGACATCCACCTGAGGAGGGCGAAAGGGATGCACGTACAACGGACCACAAGACTCTTCAATACTAAAAAGGCAAACTGGGACCAGTTCCACTCGGAACTGGCCCAGCGCAAAATTCTTAACAACATAAATTTAGAAAACATACTCAAAATTCAAAACAAAGAAGATCTAGAGATTAAATTAGAGAAATATTTGGAAATTATTGAAGAGTCTTGTGGTCTGAGCATCCCTAAGAAAAAGGGTAGTGAAAAACTATCCTTGCCGTGGTGGTCCGAGGAACTCGAGAAGATGCGGAAGATGGTCACCACCAGGAAGCGCAGGACCTGGTGTGCAGCGCCAGTCCGTCGTGCGAAAGTCGTCGCTGAGTATCTGCAGGCAAAAGAGGAGTATGAGGCCGCCGCGAAAAAAGCCCAGGTCGCGAGCTGGCAGGACTTCTGTGGGAAGCAGGACAAGGAAGGGGTGTGGCAGGGCGTCTACAGGGTGTTGGGAAAAACTGCCACTCGGCAGGAGGACCCACCCCTGGTGAAGGACGGGAAGGAGATGTCCCAGGCGGAATCCGCGCAGCTGTTGGCGGACACCTTCTACCCGGAGGACCTGGAGTCTGAGGACAATGCCGACCACCGCGAGACCAGAGCAAAGGCCGAGCACGTAAATGGCTGGGCAGATGATGAACAACATGACCCGCCATTTACGTTGCACGAGCTGAAGTCCGCGGTGGAAAGCTTTGACCCTAAGAAGGCCCCCGGGTCGGATGGTTTAACCGCCGACATCTGCAGCCAGGTCATCTCCAAAGACCCCGTTCTTCACTTAGCCCTGCTCAACAAGTGCCTGGAATTGTCCTGCTTCCCACGCGCCTGGAAGGAAGCCACGGTAGTCGTCCTGCGAAAACCCGGCAAGGACGACTACCGTGACTCCAAGGCTTACCGGCCCATTGGACTCCTCTCAGTGATGGGTAAGATCTACGAGAAGATGTTGGTCCGAAGGATGCAATGGCACCTGATTCCCCGGATGAGTACTCGCCAGTACGGATTCATGCCCCAGAAGAGCACCGAGGACTCCCTCTATGACCTAATGCAGCACATCCGTGGTAACCTAGCCGACAAGAGGCTGGTTACCATGGTGTCGCTGGACATAGAGGGAGCCTTCGATAGCGCCTGGTGGCCTGCGATCCGAGTCCGTCTGGCTGAGGAACAGTGTCCGGTGAATCTAAGGCGTGTCATCGATAGCTATCTTTCGGACCGGAGGGTGAGGGTGAGGTACGCCGGTGAGGAGCACGCCAAGGGCACCCATAAGGGTTGCGTGCAAGGCTCCATCGGCGGACCCATCCTCTGGAACCTCCTTCTTGACCCATTGCTGAGAGGACTCCAAAGACGAGGCGACTATTGTCAGGCGTTCGCCGACGATGTCGTCCTCGTCTTCGCCGCTGACACGGCGCTGGAGGTGCAGAGGCATGCCAATGCCGCCCTCGAATATGTCCGGGAGTGGGGTGTCAAAAATAAGCTGAAGTTTGCTCCGCACAAGACCAAAGCGATGTTGCTCACACGGAAGCTTAAGTTTGACACGCCACTCCTGAACATGGGAGGGGTCGACATTGGCATGTCCGACGAGATCAAGATCTTGGGGCTCACGATTGACAGCAAACTCACGTTCAACGCCCATACCGCGAACATCTGTCGGAAGGCGTTGAACGTGTACAAGCAGTTGTCGCGAGCCGCCAAGATCAGCTGGGGACTCCACCCTGACGTCATCCGTGTGATCTACACGGCAGCGGTGGAGCCAGTGATCTCGTATGCCTCCAGCGCCTGGTCGGCGGCGACCAAGAAACTTGGAGTGCAGAGGCAGCTGAACGCAGTCCAGCGAGGATTCGCGCAGAAGTTGTGTGGGGCCTATCGCACCGTCTCCCTGAACGCGGCACTGGTGCTGGCTGGGATACTCCCTCTCGACCTCAGAATACAGGAGGCAGCCGCCCTGTACGAGGCAAAGAGAGGAGTCCCCCAGACAGTGCTAGGCGATCGGGAGATGGAGCGAAGAGTTGCCCCCACCGAAGCCCCGCATCCGGCAGTCCATATGTGCCTGGAGTTCGTGAGCCTGGTGGACCAGCAACAAGTGCAGGACCGCGTAGATCACGCGGTCCAAATATACACCGATGGCAGCAAGATTGAGGGCAAGGTCGGGGCCGCACTGTCTCTGATGAGCAGTGGGGCCGAGACTCGAGCCCTCAAACTCAAGCTGCCACCGCACTGCACGGTCTACCAGGCGGAACTCCTGGCCATATGCCAAGCCACGAGGCTTATCCTCCGATGCGGTGAGGCTCGCTGCGCGATCCTCAGCGACTCGCGTTCGGCCCTGGAAACCGTGGTCAACGCACGTTCCCTCCACCCCCTGGCTGTGGAAGCCAGGCACAACATCCGCCAAACCACACTCCAGAACAGGGAAGTCTCCCTGTTCTGGATAAAAGCACATGCGGGGTTGGAAGGGAACGAGCGAGCGGACCAGTTGGCCAAAGAAGCTGCCCTGCACTCTAAGAAGAGGCCGGACTATGACGGGTGCCCGGTTTCGTTCGTCAAGCGAGAGCTGCGCAAGCACTCGCTTGACGAATGGAACCGGAGGTATAAAGCCGGCGATACGGCCGGGGTTACCAAGGCGTTCTTCCCCGACGCTGTGGAGGCGTACAGGATTGTCCGACAGCTCCGCCCAGCGGGCGTGTTGACGCAGGTGCTCACTGGGCACGGTGGGTTCTCTCAATACTTGCACAGATTCAAGTGTAAAGAGGACCCATCGTGCTTCTGTGAGCCGGGCGTGAGCCAAACCGTCGGACACATCCTCGCCGAGTGCCCAGCTTTCGGGAAAGAACGCTTTGAGGCGGAACAGGAGATGGGAGAGAGTATTGTGGACGAGTCATTGGGGAAGTTGATAAGAGGAAGGGATACCCAAAAAATTTTTGTAAATTATAGTATAAAGGTAGCGACTATTGTCGCTACCAGAAATAAGTAAAAATTAAATAGCTCAATTTAAGAATATATACAATTTAAATAAGAATTAATACATTTATAAGTAGAAACAGCAAGAAGCATAAATAGGTAAAATATTAGAATTCGCACAAAGTTTTGGAACACACACACATGGAAATTAGTAAAGAACAAAGTACATCAACGTCGTTATATAGTAAAAATAATAAATAAAAGTTAAACAAGATCCCTGAGTAAGTTCAGGGGAGACACAAGAAAGGCCTCCAGGGCCGCAAAAAAAAAAAAAAAAAAAAAAAAAAAAAAAACCTAACCTAACCTAACCTAACCTAACCTAACCTAACCAGGGCGTCTACAGGGTGTTGGGAAAAACTGCCACTCGGCAGGAGGACCCACCCCTGGTGAAGGACGGGAAGGAGATGTCCCAGGCGGAATCCGCGCAGCTGTTGGCGGACACCTTCTACCCGGAGGACCTGGAGTCTGAGGACAACGCTGACCACCGCGAGACCAGAGCAAAGGCCGAGCACGTAAATGGCTGGGCCGATGATGAACAACATGACCCACCATTTACGTTGCACGAGCTGAAGTCCGCGGTGGAAAGCTTTGACCCTAAGAAGGCCCCCGGGTCGGACGGATTGACCGCCGACATCTGCAGCCAGGTCATCTCCAAAGACCCCGTTCTTCACTTAGCCCTGCTAAACAAGTGCCTGGAATTGTCCTGTTTCCCACGCGCCTGGAAGGAAGCCACGGTAGTCGTCCTGCGAAAACCCGGCAAGGACGACTACCGTGACTCCAAGGCTTACCGGCCCATTGGACTCCTCTCAGTGATGGGTAAGATATACGAGAAGATGCTGGTCCGAAGGATGCAATGGCACCTGATTCCCCGGATGAGTACTCGCCAGTACGGATTCATGCCCCAGAAGAGCACCGAGGACTCCCTCTATGACCTAATGCAGCACATCCGTGGTAACCTAGCCGACAAGAGGCTGGTTACCATGGTGTCGCTGGACATAGAGGGAGCCTTCGATAGCGCCTGGTGGCCTGCGATCCGAGTCCGTCTGGCTGAGGAACAGTGTCCGGTGAATCTAAGGCGTGTCATCGATAGCTATCTTTCGGACCGGAGGGTGAGGGTGAGGTACGCCGGTGAGGAGCACGCCAAGGGCACCCATAAGGGTTGCGTGCAAGGCTCCATCGGCGGACCCATCCTCTGGAACCTCCTTCTTGACCCATTGCTGAGAGGACTCCAAAGACGAGGCGACTATTGTCAGGCGTTCGCCGACGATGTCGTCCTCGTCTTCGCCGCTGACACGGCGCTGGAGGTGCAGAGGCATGCCAATGCCGCCCTCGAATATGTCCGGGAGTGGGGTGTCAAAAATAAGCTGAAGTTTGCTCCGCATAAGACCAAAGCGATGTTGCTCACACGGAAGCTTAAGTTTGACACGCCACTCCTGAACATGGGAGGGGTCGACATTGGCATGTCCGACGAGATCAAGATCTTGGGGCTCACGATTGACAGCAAACTCACGTTCAACGCCCATACCGCGAACATCTGTCGGAAGGCGTTGAACGTGTACAAGCAGTTGTCGCGAGCCGCCAAGATCAGCTGGGGACTCCACCCTGACGTCATCCGTGTGATCTACACGGCAGCGGTGGAGCCAGTGATCTCGTATGCCTCCAGCGCCTGGTCGGCGGCGACCAAGAAACTTGGAGTGCAGAGGCAGCTGAACGCAGTCCAGCGAGGATTCGCGCAGAAGTTGTGTGGGGCCTATCGCACCGTCTCCCTGAACGCGGCACTGGTGCTGGCTGGGATACTCCCTCTCGACCTCAGAATACAGGAGGCAGCCGCCCTGTACGAGGCAAAGAGAGGAGTCCCCCAGACAGTGCTAGGCGATCGGGAGATGGAGCGAAGAGTTGCCCCCACCGAAGCCCCGCATCCGGCAGTCCATATGTGCCTGGAGTTCGTGAGCCTGGTGGACCAGCAACAAGTGCAGGACCGCGTAGATCACGCGGTCCAAATATACACCGATGGCAGCAAGATTGAGGGCAAGGTCGGGGCCGCACTGTCTCTGAGGAGCAGTGGGGCCGAGACTCGAGCCCTCAAACTCAAGCTGCCACCGCACTGCACGGTCTACCAGGCGGAACTCCTGGCCATATGCCAAGCCACGAGGCTTATCCTCCGATGCGGTGAGGCTCGCTGCGCGATCCTCAGCGACTCGCGTTCGGCCCTGGAAACCGTGGTCAACGCACGTTCCCTCCACCCCCTGGCTGTGGAAGCCAGGCACAACATCCGCCAAACCACACTCCAGAACAGGGAAGTCTCCCTGTTCTGGATAAAAGCACATGCGGGGTTGGAAGGGAACGAGCGAGCGGACCAGTTGGCCAAAGAAGCTGCCCTGCACTCCAAAAAGAGGCCGGACTATGATGGGTGCCCGGTTTCATTCGTCAAGCGAGAGCTGCGTAAGCACTCGCTTGACGAGTGGAACCGGAGATATAAAGCCGGCGATACGGCCGGGGTTACCAAGGCGTTCTTTCCCGACGCTGTGGAGGCGTACAGGATTGTCCGACAGCTCCGCCCAGCGGGCGTGTTGACGCAGGTGTTCACTGGGCACGGTGGGTTCTCTCAATACTTGCACAGATTCAAGTGTAAAGAGGACCCATCGTGCTTCTGTGAGCCGGGCGTGAGCCAAACCGTCGGACACATCCTCACCGAGTGCCCAGCATTCGGGAAAGAACGCCTTGAGGCGAAACAGGAGATGGGAGAGGGTATTGTGGACGATTCATTGGGGAAATTAATAAGAGGTAGAGAAACCCAAAAATGCTTTGTGAAATATTGTGTAAAGGTAGCGACTGTTGTCGCTACCAGAAACAAGTAAATTCGAATCTAGCCAAAAAACTGAATATAAAAATTAAAAAAATAGGTTGAATGTAAATAGGGAAATAAATATAAATTTTGCATTATTAGGAAAATATTTTCGGGATTTTAATAAGCTTGCTACCAAAACATAGGAAAAAATTTTAACATAATAGGAACAACAATATAAAACATATAAAGCACATAAAGAAGAACGATAAAAAACATCCCTGAGTAAATTCAGGGGAGACACAAGAAAGGCCTCCAGGGCCGTAAAAAAAAAAAAAAAAAAAAAAAAAAAAAAACCTAACCTAACCTAACCTAACCTAACCTAACCTAACCTAACCTAACCTAACCTAACCTAACCTAACCTAACCTAACCTAACCTAACCTAACCTAACCTAACCTAACCTAACCTAACCTAACCTAACCTAACCTAACCTAACCTAACCTAACCTAACCTAACCTAACCTAACCTAACCTAACCTAACCTAACCTAACCTAACCTAACCTAACCTAACCTAACCTAACCTAACCTAACCTAACCTAACCTAACCTAACCTAACCTAACCTAACCTAACCTAACCTAACCTAACCTAACCTAACCTAACCTAACCCAACCTAACCTAACCTAACCTAACCTAACCTAACCTAACCTAACCTAACCTAACCTAACCTAACCTAACCTAACCTAACCTAACCTAACCTAACCAACCCCTACCGCAACCCCCTGCACGGTTTGCGCCCTTAAAAAACACAAAAAACGCGAAAACTCGCCCCCCCACCCACCCTTTCTCGATCCGGTAGGTGACCGCGGTCCGCCCACGCAACACACAAAACCCCAAAATCAGCCGATTTTGACGCGGTTTTGGGTTGGATAGGCTGCCTATCGGAACTTGGGGGTCAACAAGACCTTTGGACGAATTTTAGGACTAGTGCTTTAATTTTTAGGGACTTTTTTCGGATTTTAGGCCGAAAAAACCGTTTTATTTTTAGGACAAGGGCCCCTATTGGCTCTCCTTTTTACCTCTATTGGTCTAGACTTAAGTGACTCTTTAGGCACCCTATTGGGAACCTAATTTAGCTTTAATTTAGACATAGTTGTAGATAGTTTTTAAATTATTAATTTATTAAGACGGTCTTCTGACAAATTTTAGTGATAATTTATTAATATTAATTTTAACCGACAGGAGTCTTTTTGGGCTCCTTTTTAACTGTATTTATTTGACTTTTATTGACTTTTATTATTACTAATCTAGTGACCGTCATTTTATTGATTAATTATTGTATTTATTGTATCTTTTAAAACTTTTACAAACCTTCTTTATTGATTTATCGTATTTATACTCTGCGTTCTCGACATAATATAAAAATGTTTCGCACTCCCGCCAAACCATCGTCCAGCAAGGACAACCCCACAACACCCCCCGAAATGGTTGCCCCCCCCTCCGTCTCATCGGTGCGCCGTAGCATCGGAGAATGGGAAGCCGGAACGTCGGCCCCGACAGAAGTTGCTCCAGCTCCGGTGCCGGCTAAAAAAACCCCCAAACCACTCAACACAACCTTCGCGGTTATCGCCGCGAAGAAATCCCTTACCCTCGCCCTTGAACCGGCAGCTCCGGCGGGCCCACCGAAACCGAAAGCGAAGATGGCACCGGGCGGAAGTGCGTCGACGCAGGCTTTCGGGAGCCCGACGGAGAAGCCGGTTTACGCTGGTAGAGTCGCCGAGGCTAAAGCTTGCCTAACTAAAGCAAAGCTAAACCTGGGTAACTCGCGGAACCTTAAGACGGACATAAAGGAAGCGGTTACCCAGGCCATCGAGCGGCTCTACCAGCTCGTCAAGGAGGCGGAGAGTGAGAGGGAAAGGGACAAGGGAAAAGGGAAGGCCGTGAGTAAGACGAGGGTTGAGGAAGAGGAGGCGCCGCAGCCACATGTAAAGGAAAAGTCAAAGGAAGAAGTGGACCTGGCCAAAAAATTGGAGGAGCATGGGAGGCTCATCAGGGAAAGCAGCGAGAGAATGGAGAAGCTGCATTCCCTGATGGAGCGAGTCTCTGCCTCGTCCGTGGAGAGAGCCAGCTATGCGAGTGTAGCGGCGGCAGGACCCCAGAAGGGAGTCCCGACCTCAGCCGCGCTGCACTCGGTAGTGGTCACCTCCACGAACGAGAAAGAGACAGGAGATGAGGTCCTGACCCAGATCCGCCAAGCCATCAACGCCAAGGATGGCTGGGTGAAGGTGGATCGGGTCAGGAAGGCCAAAGACCGAAAGGTCATTGTGGGCTGCGGCAGCCTCGAGGAACGGGAGAAGGTAAAAGAGCGCCTGCGAAAAGGAGCGAGTGGTCGACTCGTCGTGGAGGAGGTCCGGAACAAGGACCCGCTTCTGATCCTGAAGGACGTGCTGTCGTACAACAGCGACGATGACGTCATAAACGCCCTTCAGAATCAGAACCGGGACCTGTTCGAGGGCCTCAAAAAGGAGGACGTCCGGCTGGAGGTCCGCTTTCGTAGGAAAGCGCGGAACCCCCATGCCGGACACGTGGTTATGCGGGTGTCCCCCGCCATATGGTCGAGAGTAGTCGAGGCCGGGGCGCTGCACGTCGACCTGCAAAAGGTCAAAGCGGAGGACTACTCTCCGCTCGTGCAGTGCTCCATGTGCCTCGGCTACGGGCACGGACGGCGGCTCTGCAAAGAGACCGTCGTCAAGTGTAGCCATTGCGGGGGCGCCCACACGAAGTCCCAATGCGCTGACTGGCTCTCCAATGCAGCCCCACGATGCTGCAACTGCAGCAGCGCCAAGCTGGACCAGACCGAGCATAACGCTTTCAGCTCGGAGTGTCCAGTGAGGCGCAAGTGGGATGCATTGGCTAGAGCCAGTGTAGCGTATTGCTAAGGGCACCACGGTGGACCCCACCAGTAGCAAGCCGATCAGGATGGTCCAGGCCAACCTCCAGCGGAAGAATCTCGCTACGAGCGAGCTTCTGCTGGAGATGGACGCCAGAAAGCTGGACGTCGCGTTGCTCCAGGAGCCCTATGTGGGTGGAGCTCGAAGTATGAGGAGTCACAGGGGAGCTAGGATCTTCCAGAACACTGGTAACGGGGAGGGCACTGTGAAGGCGGCAATTGCCGTCCTCAACCATGACTTGGACGTCATACAGTGCCCAAAACTCACCACCAACAACATCGTGGTGGTGAGGATCCGTACCAGTGCCTGGGAGATCTCAGTAGTCTCCTACTACTTCGAGCCAGACCAGCCCATAGGGCCATACCTGGAGCACCTTGACGAAGTCGTCAACCAGCTCGGGCCTGGATTCATCCTGATAGGAGGCGATGCGAATGCAAAAAGCAACTGGTGGGGTAGCGGACGAGTCGACCACAGGGGGGAAGACTTCGCAGGCGCTCTTGCGGACCTTGGCTTCCAGGTACTAAACGACGGCGACACCCCGACGTACGACACTGTGCGGGGTGGGCGACGATTTACCAGCTGCGTCGACGTGACGGCCTGCACGACGGACCTACTCGATCTGGTGGACGACTGGAGGGTAGACGAAAGCCTCACGAGCTCGGACCACAACGGCATCTCTTTCAGGTTGAACCTAGAAAGGTCAAAGGGGATGCATATACAGAGGACCACAAGACTCTTTAATACAAAAAAAGCTAACTGGGACCGGTTCCACCAGGAACTGGCCCGGTTAAAGCATCAGCATCAAATAAATGCAGAAAATTTCACTGAAATTAGAGATGCGCATATTTTGGAAACAAAATTAAAAATTTATTTAGACTTATTAACAGAGTCTTGTGGTCTATGCATCCCCAAAAAGAAGGTCAACGAAAAGCTGACCATGCCGTGGTGGTCCTCCGAGCTCGTGAGGATGAAGAAAGAAGTCGCCACCAGAAAGCGTAGGATCCGTTGTGCAGCGCCCGATCGTAGGGCCAAAGTCGTCGCAGAGTACCTGGAGGCTAAGGGCAGATACGAAGCTGCAGCCAAGGACGCCCAGGTTGCCAGCTGGAAGGAGTTCTGTGGGAAGCAGGACAAGGAAGGCATGTGGCAGGGCATATATAGGGTGTTGGGGAAAACTGCCGCGAGGCAGGAGGACCAACCCCTAGTGAAGGACGGGATTGAGATGACCCAGGCCGAGTCCGCTAGATTGTTGGCAGAGACCTTCTACCCGGAGGACCTTGCGAGCGAGGACAATGCGGACCACCGTCGGACCAGAGCAACAGCCGAGCACGTAAATGGCTCGGCTCATGATGAGCAACATGACCCGCCATTTACGTTGCACGAGCTGAAGTCCGCGGTGGAAAGCTTCGATCCGAAGAAGGCCCCCGGGTCGGATGGGTTCACTGCCGACATCTGCAGCCAGGTCATCTCTAAAGACCCCGAACTTCACCTTGCCCTGTTCAACAAATGCCTTGAATTGTCCTGCTTCCCACGCACCTGGAAGGAAGCCACGGTAGTCGTCCTGCGGAAGCCTGGCAAGGACGACTACCGTGACTCCAAAGCACATAGGCCCATAGGACTTCTCTCAGTAATGGGGAAGATCTTCGAGAAGATGGTGGTCCGAAGACTGCAATGGCACCTGATTCCCCGGATGAGTACTCGCCAGTACGGATTCATGCCCCAGAGGAGCACCGAGGACTCCCTCTATGACCTAATGCAGCACATCCGTGGTAACCTAGCCGACAAGAGGCTGGTTACCATGGTGTCGCTGGACATAGAGGGAGCCTTCGATAGCGCCTGGTGGCCTGCGATCCGAGTCCGTCTGGCTGAGGAAAAGTGTCCGGTGAATCTTAGGCGTGTCATTGACAGCTACCTTTCGGACCGAACCGTGAGGGTGAGGTACGCCGGTGAGGAGTACGCCAAGAGCACCCATAAGGGTTGCGTACAAGGCTCCATCGGCGGCCCCATCCTCTGGAACCTTCTTCTCGACCCATTACTGAGAGGACTCCAAAGACGAGGCGACTATTGTCAGGCGTTCGCCGACGATGTCGTCCTCGTCTTTGCCGACGACACGGCGCTGGAGGTCCAGCGACGTGCCAATGCCGCCCTCGAATATGTCCGGGAGTGGGGTGTCAAGAATAAGCTAAAGTTTGCTCCGCATAAAACCAAGGCGATGTTGCTTACGCGAAAGCTAAAGTTTGACACGCCACTCCTGAACATGGGAGGGGTCGACATTGGCATGTCCGACGAGATCAAGATCTTGGGGCTCACCATCGACAAAAAGCTCACGTTCAACGCCCACACCGCTAACATCTGTCGGCGGGCGTTGAACGTGTACAAGCAGTTGTCCCGAGCCGCCAAGATCAGCTGGGGACTCCACCCAGAGGTCACCCGTATGATCTATACGGCTACGGTGGAGCCAGTGATCTCGTACGCCTCCAGCGCCTGGTCGTCGGCAACCAAGAAACTTGGAGTGCAGAGGCAGCTGAACGCAGTCCAGCGAGGATTCGCGCAGAAGTTGTGTGGGGCCTATCGCGCCGTCTCCCTGAACGCGGCACTGGTGCTGGCTGGGATACTACCTCTCGACCTCAAGATACAGGAGGCAGCCGCCCTGTATGAGGCAAAGAGAGGAGTTCCCCAGACAGTGCTAGGCGATCGGGAGGTGGAGCGAAGAGTTGCCCCCACCGAAGCCCCGCATCCGGCAGTCCATATGTGCCTGGAGTTCGTGTGCCTGGTGGACCAACAACAAGTGCAGGACCGCGTCGATCACGCGGTCCAAGTATACACCGATGGCAGCAAGATTGAGGGCAAGGTCGGGGCCGCACTGTCTCTGATGAGCAGTGGGGTCGAGACTCGAGCCCTCAAACTCAAGCTGCCATCGCACTGCACGGTCTACCAGGCGGAACTCCTGGCCATATGCCACGCCACGAGGTTGATCCTCCGATGCGGTGAGGCTCGCTGCGCGATCCTCAGCGACTCGCGTTCCGCCTTGGAGACGCTGGTCAACGCGAGTTCCCCCCACCCCCTGGCTGTGGAAGCCCGGCAGAACATCCGCCAAACCACACTCCAGAACAGGGAAGTCTCCCTGTTCTGGATCAAAGCACATGCGGGGTTGGAGGGGAACGAGCGCGCGGACCAGCTGGCCAAGGAAGCTGCCCTGCACTCGAAGAAGAGGCCGGAGTATGACAGGTGCCCGGTTTCATTCGTCAAGCGAGAGCTGCGCAAGCACTCGCTTGACGAATGGAACCGGAGATATAAAGCCGGCGCAACGGCTGGTGTCACCAAGACGTTCCTTCCAGACGCTGTGGAGGCGTACAGGATTGTCCGACAGCTCCGCCCAGCGGGCGTGTTGACGCAAGTGCTCACGGGGCATGGCGGGTTCTCCGAATACTTGCACAGATTCAAGTGTAAGGAGGACCCATCGTGCTTCTGTGAGCCGGGCGTGAGCCAAACAGTCGGACACATCCTAGCCGAGTGCCCAGCCTTCGGGAAGGAGCGTCTTGAGGCAGAAATGAGGATGGATGCGGAAGTAAGAAGGGACAGTTTTGGAGCCCTTCTGAGGTGTAAGGCAACGCGGGAAGTCTTTGTGGGCTTCTGCAAAAGAGTTGCGACGAAAGTCGCAACTTTAAATAAATAATTGCAAATAATTATCTAGCGAACAACATTGCACACAAGTAACGAAAAATAAAAACAAAAATCGTAATTACCTTTGTAAATTGTAAAATAAACAGATTTTATTAAAATTGTCTTAACCTAACCTAACCTAACCTAACCTAACCTAACCTAACCTAACCTAACCTAACCTAACCTAACCTAACCTAACCTAACCTAACCTAACCTAACCTAACCTAACCTAACCTAACCTAACCTAACCTAACCTAACCTAACCTAACCTAACCTAACCTAACCTAACCTAACCTAACCTAACCTAACCTAACCTAACCTAACCTAACCTAACCTAACCTAACCTAACCTAACCTAACCTAACCTAACCTAACCTAACCTAACCTAACCTAACCTAACCTAACCTAACCTAACCTAACCTAACCTAACCTAACCTAACCTAACCTAACCTAACCTAACCTAACCTAACCTAACCTAACCTAACCTAACCTAACCTAACCTAACCTAACCTAACCTAACCTAACCTAACCTAACCTAACCTAACCTAACCTAACCTAACCTAACCTAACCTAACCTAACCTAACCTAACCTAACCTAACCTAACCTAACCTAACCTAACCTAACCTAACCTAACCTAACCTAACCTAACCTAACCTAACCTAACCTAACCTAACCTAACCTAACCTAACCTAACCTAACCTAACCTAACCTAACCTAACCTAACCTAACCTAACCTAACCTAACCTAACCTAACCTAACCTAACCTAACCTAACCTAACCTAACCTAACCTAACCTAACCTAACCTAACCTAACCTAACCTAACCTAACCTAACCTAACCTAACCTAACCTAACCTAACCTAACCTAACCTAACCTAACCTAACCTAACCTAACCTAACCTAACCTAACCTAACCTAACCTAACCTAACCTAACCTAACCTAACCTAACCTAACCTAACCTAACCTAACCTAACCTAACCTAACCTAACCTAACCTAACCTAACCTAACCTAACCTAACCTAACCTAACCTAACCTAACCTAACCTAACCTAACCTAACCTAACCTAACCTAACCTAACCTAACCTAACCTAACCTAACCTAACCTAACCTAACCTAACCTAAC
This sequence comes from Watsonalla cultraria, assembly GCA_964035505.1. Classification (NCBI taxonomy): domain Eukaryota; kingdom Metazoa; phylum Arthropoda; class Insecta; order Lepidoptera; family Drepanidae; genus Watsonalla; species Watsonalla cultraria. Next base: position 11,679,908 of record OZ037722.1, on the reverse strand, counting down.
CTAACCTAACCTAACCTAACCTAACCTAACCTAACCTAACCTAACCTAACCTAACCTAACCTAACCTAACCTAACCTAACCTAACCTAACCTAACCTAACCTAACCTAACCTAACCTAACCTAACCTAACCTAACCTAACCTAACCTAACCTAACCTAACCTAACCTAACCTAACCTAACCTAACCTAACCTAACCTAACCTAACCTAACCTAACCTAACCTAACCTTTTTTTTTTTTTTTTTTTTATTGACGAGGGGGAAACCTTCAAAAGGTCCCCGACCGCCCTGGGAGAGGCAGATCGGGGTATGTGGGATTTTTACCGCACTAAAACCCCCCCGGTGGCCATCCTCAGTGCTCAGGGGGGACTCCGGGTACTCTGATAGATCGCACCGGTGTCCCCCCACACTTTGCCGGGGCACATCCCCGGGGCAGCTGTGTCGCCGCCCCTGGAGACCTCGCTGTGCAAGGCAGCGCGAGCCACGTCGCGCTGCCACCTTCCCGGGCCCGCGGCTCAGTGGTCAAAGCTCCCACCCCGACCACCGCCAGCAGGCCCTCCGGCCCCCTTTTAGTCGCCTCTTACGACAGGCAGGGGATACCATAGCCAAATTCTTAGACCCTGGCTATTGGGTGGACGGTCCGGGGCGTGCGTTGCCTCCGCCCCGCCGTCGCCGTCGTCTCCGAGAGGGATCGGCTCTCTCCCGATCCCGCTCGGAGGCCTCCTTCTGGGACATTACTGTCTCGCAGAAGGAGACTACGGCCCTCCATGCCTCTCTGTCTGCCAGCATAGCCGTCACTACGCGTGGCAGAGAGAGGTCCTGCCCGATCCTGGTGACCAAGATTCGCCGTTCCGAGCTCCACGCTGGGCACTGCTCCAGCGTGTGCTGTGCGGAATCCCGGTCACTGCCGCAATGGTGGCATTGCGTCGTCGGTTCGCGACCGATCCGATTCAGGTACTCTCCGAAACACCCGTGTCCGGTGAGTACCTGCGTCAGCCGGAAGGTGACGTGGTCCTTCCTCTTTAGCCAGGGCCCGAGGCTCGGCAAAATTGCACCGACAGCGCGTTGGCGGGCGTTCTGCGGCTCGCACAGCCGCTCCCGCCACGTTACGAGCGCATGTCGGTGCTCCTGCCTTCTCACTTCAGCCGCATTTGGAGGCGCAGTTCCGTCCGCCCGGCGGAGACGGTCGTAAATACGAGCATCCATCTCCGCCAGGATGTCCAGGGGCGGAAACCGCGCCAGGACAGTGGCCGCCTCAAAAGACAGGGTCCGGTACCCTCGTGCGACCCGGATGGCCATAGGACGCTGCATACTATTGTACATAGTTCTGCAGCGCCTAACACCCAATCTGGAAGACCAGACGGGTGCTCCGTAGAGAGCCACGGATCGCACGACCCCCGCATAGAGGCGGCGGACTCCTTCACTCGGCCCCCCGAGATTGGGCAGCAGTCTGTGCAATGCACCCGCTACCCTCTTGATCCGGGGGACCATGCGGCTGAAGTGCTCCTCAAAGCCCCAGCGACCGTCCAGGGTGAGACCGAGGTACTTGAGGTACCGTCCCACCCGGACATCCACGTCACCTACGCGAACCGACGAGCTGGGTGGTTCCCTTCCCCTCGGGATCTTGTGGAACCACAGCGCCTCGGTCTTTTCCGGCGCTACCCGAAGGCCCAGCTCGTGGATTTTCTCCACGACGCATGCCACGCCAAGCTCGGCGAGCCGGTTGGTCTCCTCGAAAGTGGCCCCGACGGCTAGCACCAGCGTGTCGTCCGCGTAGCAGACGATGCTAACGCCGTCGGGGCGGTCGACCCGCAGGACCGCATCGTACGCGAGGTTCCACAGGAGTGGCCCTAGGACCGATCCCTGTGGGACCCCGCAGTAAACCTCCCTCCGGTGAACTCGTCCATCTCCGCCCACATATTGCACGCACCTGTCGCGCAAGTAGGCACAGACCACGCGCTGCAGGTAGGGGGGCACGCGGTGGTACACCAGGGCCCCCCTTATTGCGTCCCAGGGCAGGCTATTGAAGGCGTTGACTATGTCAAGGCTGACAGCCAACGCCACTCCGCCCCGGGATACAGCCTGCGTCGACAGTGTTCGGACGCGTATGATCGCGTCCACTGTCGACCGCGCGCGTCGGAAGCCAAACTGGTCTTCCGACAGGTCCGGCCCGACGCTCGTCAGGTGCGTACTGAGGCGGTCCGCCAACACTCTTTCGAGCAGCTTACCCGCCTCATCTAGTAGGCAGAGAGGACGATACGCGGAGGAAGAATCTGCGGGTCTACCATCCTTATGGAGGAGAACCAACCCAGCCACTTTCCAGCCTGAGGGGAACACGCCGCAGCGTAGGCAGTCGTTAAACAGCCGCCGCAGCCTGTTCCCCAGCCCGTTGGGTAGAGCCAACACCCAGGCCCGACCAGGAATTCCGTCGGGGCCTGGTGCCGTGTTTCGGGCTCCGAGGCGCCTCACGGCTCGGTCCAGCTCATCGGTCGTCACCCCCATCTCTTCGGTCCAGATGATCGGTTCCGAAGGAGGGGGCACGGGACTGCTCTGGACCCTGGGGAAGAGGGTGTCTACAACCCTCTCCACGAATTCCGGGTCCAGAGTTTCCGTCAACGGAGGGACCCACGGGCGCAATTTGCCCAGTACCATCCTGTACGGGCGGCCCCATGGATCCCTCTCCAGTCCCCCGATGAGCTCATCCCACGACCGAGCCTTGGCGCTGGCAATGGCTGCCTGCAGCGCCTTCGTGGCGCCTCGATAGGCCACGTAGGCTCCACCCAACTCTTCGGCTGTGGCTCGCCTTCTTCTCCGGGCACGCGTGTACCGGCGTCGGGCGCGGAGGCAAATCTCGCGCAGCTCCGCGATGCTTTCCGACCACCAGTACACGGCCCGGGGCTTGGCAGATCTGGTCCGGGGCATCGACGCGTCACATATGGACGTCATCGTGTCCCGAAACCAGGCGGCTTCCCTTTCAGGATCGGGCAGGATCCCATCTTCTTGGCACTCAGGCCAGGCCGCGACGATGGCTGCGGCGCAGAGACGATCTCTGTCCAACCGCTTGAGAGACCATCGTCGCGGCGGGCTGCTACTGCGGCGGCTGTCGGGGCGGGGAAGGCGGATGGCCACATCCATCGCTATGTAGCGATGGTCGGATAATGTGACCATCTCCTCTGCCACTCTCCACCCCGTCACCATGCGCGCTGCCTGGGGAGTCGCCCACGAAAGATCCACGATCGACTCCCCCTGCCAGCGCACGCAGGTGCTGACAGACCCCCGGTTCAGCAACCGGAGGTCCAGCGCCGCCGCCCATTCCAGCACTGTCTCCCCCTTTTGGTCATCCCGGGCGCTCCCCCACTCACGAGAGTGAGCGTTGAAGTCGCCCAGGACAAGCACGGGACGAGGCAGACATCTGCGCATGCAGTTGGCCACCCCGTCCAGGTACGCCTCGTAGACGGCGAGGGTACAGTTGGGGGAGACGTAGCAGCCCACAACGACTATTCGGCCCCAGTTCACGGCGACGTATCCCAGCCCCCTCTCAATGAGGGAGCAGGGAGGGTCGCCGCTACCGCCACCCCAATATATGGCGACGGAGTCCATGTCGTCACCAAACCAGCGAGGATGGTTTGGGACGACGCGATATGGCTCCGCCACCACCGCCAGTGCAACCGACCACTGCGCGACGGACTGCTGGAACAAGTCCTGCGCCGCGCGACAGTGGTTGAGGTTGCACTGTAAGGCTCGTAGGGGCCTTAAGTCCGTGTTGGCGGTTCAGTTGCCGCCGCAGCTGGGCTCGAGCCCGGCTGTACAGGACCCGTGCCGCTCGGCTTCGCGAGACCCGGCTTACGGCCCCTTTTGCCACGAGGAGCGGAGCACTTCTTGCCCCCCATCCTGTGGCCAGAGGGCCGGCCCAGGTCCGCGCAGAGCGGGCACTTCAGCGGGCGAGTGCATTGACTCGCCCGGTGGTCCGCCTCGCCACATGCGTAGCACATGGAGCTCCGGTCCGTCGCGCTCGGACATGTGCTACGCACGTGCCCGATTTCGAGGCACCGGAAGCACTGCAAAGGCCTTGCCTCCAGTGCCTCAACCCTCACCGACACCCACCCGACCTGCATGCGCCCCGCTGCGAACAGCTTGCGCACCGCGGTGAGTGGGCATCGGACCCACGCTGTCCCCATAGTTAAGGGCGAGGCGCGCTTGATTTCCCCCACTTTAACATCGGCCGCCGCGCAGCCTCCGGCCTCCGCGATTGCCGCCGCTACGTCCTCGGGGGTGATGGCCTCATTGAGATCCATCACCCTCATGTCCCCCATCTTGACAGGGCGCACAATACGCACGCCCAGGTCAGAGAGGGACTCGCGCATGCGGCTTGCAAGCGCGTCGGCCTTGGTGGCACAGTCCGGACCGGACACCTCCAAGATCAGCCCACCGGTAATGGCTTTTCTGTTCCGTAAGGACGGAATGCCAAGCTCGGTGAGCTTGATCCTCTCTCTTGCGGCCGCCATCACCGCAGCGTACGTGACATTCGATCCCTCTGGGATTGTCACCGTGATCGCTGCGGAAGCTGGCAGCCGCGAAGGTGCCCTCTCCGAACTGCGCGGCGGCGTGGTCCTGTTTGCAGGCGCAGGCCGCTGAGACACCGCGGGAGGAGACCGTTGGGGCCCCGTACTCGGCCCAGCCCTCGGTTGGGCCTTTCGCCCCACCACGGTGGACCAGGACACCTGAGGGGGCTGGACCTGCACAGCTCGCGGAGCAGGGACAGGAGCTGAGGGAGGAGCAGGAACCGGCAGCACTGGCACAGTGGCCGGTGTCCTCCTCCTATTCTTCCTGCCCCCCCTTCCCTTCTTCTTGCGCCCCGGAATCACTGGCGCGGGTGCCAGAGAAGCTGGGGCTTCCAGCCCAACAGATGGCCCGGCAGGTGTCTGGGGCGCTCTCCTGGCATCCGCAGCGAGCTGGGGACGCATGCGCCTTTCGGGGAGCAGCCTCTCCTCCAAGGCCTCAAACCGCGCGCCAATCATGGTCCCCACCTGGACCATGATAGCGCGCGTGAGATCCTCCACACCCGAGGGCGGTGCCGAGGCGGCATCACTGGCCTTTCCCCTACCCACCCCGCGAAGGACAGAGAGCTCTTCCGTCAGCTTCTCCATCCTGGCGGAGAGAGCCGCCATCTGCGAGCGCAATTCCGCGTTTTCACGCTCCAGCCTTTCCGTGTTTGCGCCCGCAGACGTTCTCATCGCTAAAACAAGCGACGCCGCCTCGGTCCTTCGTGCACTCACACGAAGCTGGTGCACGAAGTTGCCCTTCAGGTGCTTCGACCTGTCCGCAACCCGCTCAACCGCCGTCTGCTGGTCCTTTATGAGGGTGCCCAACTCGCCGGTGGACATCTCTCCCATCCTCTTTTTGAGCTCCTCTATCGAGGGCAGCTTCTTTTTGGCCCTGGTATTGGTCAGGGCCAGTTCGGAACCGAACAAGTCGTCCGCGTCCTCCTTTAGGAAGGCCGCTCGGCATGTGCCTGAGGGACCCGCCTTTGACGCCACTTCAACCTCCCCTGAGGTCAGCGACACGAGCGACATGTCCGACATCGCATCGCTGTCCTCGTCCCGCTCGCTCCCCGCGCAAGGTGTGGGTGGCCGGATAAAGCGGCCTGACCCGTCACGCGTTATTCGGGCTGTGGCACGTGGGCGCGTGCGGCCACGCGTCGCCGTGCCGACCTTGGCGGTCGTCTGCTCGCCGCAGGAGGAGCCGGAGTTCGTCCTGCTCCTCTTCTGTGACCTCGGTCGCGTCGCCACAGCTCCAATACTGCAGCTCTCCAAAACAACAACGGGGGCAAGCGACTGCTTCTCCCCCGTAGACCCCTTTCCTTCTAGGGATTTTTCTCCCTCCATTCCTTTTTTTTCTCCTTCCACCATCGGTTTATTTTTGTTTTTATTAATTGTCTCCATAACTATTCCCACGAGTATGGGTCGAACTAAAGACCATTGCCGGGTGACGCCCATTCCGACAATGGGGGACTTATATACTGAGAGGTGGCCCAGAGCCTCTCAGGTTTTCACGACTTCGCTGTCGGATTTTTATAGAGGTTTTCTCCTCGCAGGCCAGCCAATTAAGGCAAGCCCTCTCCGGTCACCGACTCCCCGACGTATCCAGCCTCGCTAACTGGAATTGTTGAAGGAAGAGTCGGTGATTACGGCATTCACGGGGTGACGAGCGAGATAGCGTCAACCCCGGGCACCCCTTTCGGAGTGCCTCCCCTCCCCCTAACGTTTGACTGGGTACTACCCCCCAGTCCTAGACAGAAGGTCTAGTTCCCATAGGCACGCCGAACCTTGGGAATGGGTGACGCAGGCTCGCATCCATTGTCATCTCTGCTGAACAGAGACGTACAAGGAGCGAATTCCACCTCCGCCACCTGCGTCGAGTGCCAGGTGTTGGTCATCGACGACAGTGTCCCCAGGGATCGCCATCGAGGAGCTAAGTCACTCGATGAAGGCCCCCGAAGAGGCTGTCGTCGACGTCCAGGGTGCACCGTCCCGAAGCCATTGTCGTTCCCTCGGACGTATCCTTAGGACAAACAATGGATCGGGCACACGAGGAGGTCTCCTGGCCTTGCACCCCAACCTAACCTAACCTAACCTAACCTAACCTAACCTAACCTAACCTAACCTAACCTAACCTAACCTAACCTAACCTAACCTAACCTAACCTAACCTAACCTAACCTAACCTAACCTAACCTAACCTAACCTAACCTAACCTAACCTAACCTAACCTAACCTAACCTAACCTAACCTAACCTAACCTAACCTAACCTAACCTAACCTAACCTAACCTAACCTAACCTAACCTAACCTAACCTAACCTAACCTAACCTAACCTAACCTAACCTAACCTAACCTAACCTAACCTAACCTAACCTAACCTAACCTAACCTAACCTAACCTAACCTAACCTAACCTAACCTAACCTAACCTAACCTAACCTAACCTAACCTAACCTAACCTAACCTAACCTAACCTAACCTAACCTAACCTAACCTAACCTAACCTAACCTAACCTAACCTAACCTAACCTAACCTAACCTAACCTAACCTAACCTAACCTAACCTAACCTAACCTAACCTAACCTAACCTAACCTAACCTAACCTAACCTAACCTAACCTAACCTAACCTAACCTAACCTAACCTAACCTAACCTAACCTAACCTAACCTAACCTAACCTAACCTAACCTAACCTAACCTAACCTAACCTAACCTAACCTAACCTAACCTAACCTAACCTAACCTAACCTAACCTAACCTAACCTAACCTAACCTAACCTAACCTAACCTAACCTAACCTAACCTAACCTAACCTAACCTAACCTAACCTAACCTAACCTAACCTAACCTAACCTAACCTAACCTAACCTAACCTAACCTAACCTAACCTAACCTAACCTAACCTAACCTAACCTAACCTAACCTAACCTAACCTAACCTAACCTAACCTAACCTAACCTAACCTAACCTAACCTAACCTAACCTAACCTAACCTAACCTAACCTAACCTAACCTAACCTAACCTAACCTAACCTAACCTAACCTAACCTAACCTAACCTAACCTAACCTAACCTAACCTAACCTAACCTAACCTAACCTAACCTAACCTAACCTAACCTAACCTAACCTAACCTAACCTAACCTAACCTAACCTAACCTAACCTAACCTAACCTAACCTAACCTAACCTAACCTAACCTAACCTAACCTAACCTAACCTAACCTAACCTAACCTAACCTAACCTAACCTAACCTAACCTAACCTAACCTAACCTAACCTAACCTAACCTAACCTAACCTAACCTAACCTAACCTAACCTAACCTAACCTAACCTAACCTAACCTAACCTAACCTAACCTAACCTAACCTAACCTAACCTAACCTAACCTAACCTAACCTAACCTAACCTAACCTAACCTAACCTAACCTAACCTAACCTAACCTAACCTAACCTAACCTAACCTAACCTAACCTAACCTAACCTAACCTAACCTAACCTAACCTAACCTAACCTAACCTAACCTAACCTAACCTAACCTAACCTAACCTAACCTAACCTAACCTAACCTAACCTAACCTAACCTAACCTAACCTAACCTAACCTAACCTAACCTAACCTAACCTAACCTAACCTAACCTAACCTAACCTAACCTAACCTAACCTAACCTAACCTAACCTAACCTAACCTAACCTAACCTAACCTAACCTAACCTAACCTAACCTAACCTAACCTAACCTAACCTAACCTAACCTAACCTAACCTAACCTAACCTAACCTAACCTAACCTAACCTAACCTAACCTAACCTAACCTAACCTAACCTAACCTAACCTAACCTAACCTAACCTAACCTAACCTAACCTAACCTAACCTAACCTAACCTAACCTAACCTAACCTAACCTAACCTAACCTAACCTAACCTAACCTAACCTAACCTAACCTAACCTAACCTAACCTAACCTAACCTAACCTAACCTAACCTAACCTAACCTAACCTAACCTAACCTAACCTAACCTAACCTAACCTAACCTAACCTAACCTAACCTAACCTAACCTAACCTAACCTAACCTAACCTAACCTAACCTAACCTAACCTAACCTAACCTAACCTAACCTAACCTAACCTAACCTAACCTAACCTAACCTAACCTAACCTAACCTAACCTAACCTAACCTAACCTAACCTAACCTAACCTAACCTAACCTAACCTAACCTAACCTAACCTAACCTAACCTAACCTAACCTAACCTAACCTAACCTAACCTAACCTAACCTAACCTAACCTAACCTAACCTAACCTAACCTAACCTAACCTAACCTAACCTAACCTAACCTAACCTAACCTAACCTAACCTAACCTAACCTAACCTAACCTAACCTAACCTAACCTAACCTAACCTAACCTAACCTAACCTAACCTAACCTAACCTAACCTAACCTAACCTAACCTAACCTAACCTAACCTAACCTAACCTAACCTAACCTAACCTAACCTAACCTAACCTAACCTAACCTAACCTAACCTAACCTAACCTAACCTAACCTAACCTAACCTAACCTAACCTAACCTAACCTAACCTAACCTAACCTAACCTAACCTAACCTAACCTAACCTAACCTAACCTAACCTAACCTAACCTAACCTAACCTAACCTAACCTAACCTAACCTAACCTAACCTAACCTAACCTAACCTAACCTAACCTAACCTAACCTAACCTAACCTAACCTAACCTAACCTAACCTAACCTAACCTAACCTAACCTAACCTAACCTAACCTAACCTAACCTAACCTAACCTAACCTAACCTAACCTAACCTAACCTAACCTAACCTAACCTAACCTAACCTAACCTAACCTAACCTAACCTAACCTAACCTAACCTAACCTAACCTAACCTAACCTAACCTAACCTAACCTAACCTAACCTAACCTAACCTAACCTAACCTAACCTAACCTAACCTAACCTAACCTAACCTAACCTAACCTAACCTAACCTAACCTAACCTAACCTAACCTAACCTAACCTAACCTAACCTAACCTAACCTAACCTAACCTAACCTAACCTAACCTAACCTAACCTAACCTAACCTAACCTAACCTAACCTAACCTAACCTAACCTAACCTAACCTAACCTAACCTAACCTAACCTAACCTAACCTAACCTAACCTAACCTAACCTAACCTAACCTAACCTAACCTAACCTAACCTAACCTAACCTAACCTAACCTAACCTAACCTAACCTAACCTAACCTAACCTAACCTAACCTAACCTAACCTAACCTAACCTAACCTAACCTAACCTAACCTAACCTAACCTAACCTAACCTAACCTAACCTAACCTAACCTAACCTAACCTAACCTAACCTAACCTAACCTAACCTAACCTAACCTAACCTAACCTAACCTAACCTAACCTAACCTAACCTAACCTAACCTAACCTAACCTAACCTAACCTAACCTAACCTAACCTAACCTAACCTAACCTAACCTAACCTAACCTAACCTAACCTAACCTAACCTAACCTAACCTAACCTAACCTAACCTAACCTAACCTAACCTAACCTACCACCCCAACACCTAACCTAACCTAACCTAACCTAACCTAACCTAACCTAACCTAACCTAACCTAACCTAACCTAACCTAACCTAACCTAACCTAACCTAACCTAACCTAACCTAACCTAACCTAACCTAACCTAACCTAACCTAACCTAACCTAACCTAACCTAACCTAACCTAACCTAACCTAACCTAACCTAACCTAACCTAACCTAACCTAACCTAACCTAACCTAACCTAACCTAACCTAACCTAACCTAACCTAACCTAACCTAACCTAACCTAACCTAACCTAACCTAACCTAACCTAACCTAACCTAACCTAACCTAACCTAACCTAACCTAACCTAACCTAACCTAACCTAACCTAACCTAACCTAACCTAACCTAACCTAACCTAACCTAACCTAACCTAACCTAACCTAACCTAACCTAACCTAACCTAACCTAACCTAACCTAACCTAACCTAACCTAACCTAACCTAACCTAACCTAACCTAACCTAACCTAACCTAACCTAACCTAACCTAACCTAACCTAACCTAACCTAACCTAACCTAACCTAACCTAACCTAACCTAACCTAACCTAACCTAACCTAACCTAACCTAACCTAACCTAACCTAACCTAACCTAACCTAACCTAACCTAACCTAACCTAACCTAACCTAACCTAACCTAACCTAACCTAACCTAACCTAACCTAACCTAACCTAACCTAACCTAACCTAACCTAACCTAACCTAACCTAACCTAACCTAACCTAACCTAACCTAACCTAACCTAACCTAACCTAACCTAACCTAACCTAACCTAACCTAACCTAACCTAACCTAACCTAACCTAACCTAACCTAACCTAACCTAACCTAACCTAACCTAACCTAACCTAACCTAACCTAACCTAACCTAACCTAACCTAACCTAACCTAACCTAACCTAACCTAACCTAACCTAACCTAACCTAACCTAACCTAACCTAACCTAACCTAACCTAACCTAACCTAACCTAACCTAACCTAACCTAACCTAACCTAACCTAACCTAACCTAACCTAACCTAACCTAACCTAACCTAACCTAACCTAACCTAACCTAACCTAACCTAACCTAACCTAACCTAACCTAACCTAACCTAACCTAACCTAACCTAACCTAACCTAACCTAACCTAACCTAACCTAACCTAACCTAACCTAACCTAACCTAACCTAACCTAACCTAACCTAACCTAACCTAACCTAACCTAACCTAACCTAACCTAACCTAACCTAACCTAACCTAACCTAACCTAACCTAACCTAACCTAACCTAACCTAACCTAACCTAACCTAACCTAACCTAACCTAACCTAACCTAACCTAACCTAACCTAACCTAACCTAACCTAACCTAACCTAACCTAACCTAACCTAACCTAACCTAACCTAACCTAACCTAACCTAACCTAACCTAACCTAACCTAACCTAACCTAACCTAACCTAACCTAACCTAACCTAACCTAACCTAACCTAACCTAACCTAACCTAACCTAACCTAACCTAACCTAACCTAACCTAACCTAACCTAACCTAACCTAACCTAACCTAACCTAACCTAACCTAACCTAACCTAACCTAACCTAACCTAACCTAACCTAACCTAACCTAACCTAACCTAACCTAACCTAACCTAACCTAACCTAACCTAACCTAACCTAACCTAACCTAACCTAACCTAACCTAACCTAACCTAACCTAACCTAACCTAACCTAACCTAACCTAACCTAACCTAACCTAACCTAACCTAACCTAACCTAACCTAACCTAACCTAACCTAACCTAACCTAACCTAACCTAACCTAACCTAACCTAACCTAACCTAACCTAACCTAACCTAACCTAACCTAACCTAACCTAACCTAACCTAACCTAACCTAACCTAACCTAACCTAACCTAACCTAACCTAACCTAACCTAACCTAACCTAACCAAAAAAAAAAAAAAAAAAAAAAAAAAAAAAAAAAAAAAAAAACCTAACCTAACCTAACCTAACCGAGCTTTAATTTAGACATAGTTGTAGATAGTTTTTAAATTATTAATTTATTAAGACGGTCTTTTGACAAATTTTAGTGATAATTTATTAATTTTAATTTTAACCGACAGGAGTCTTTTTGGGCTCCTTTTTAACCGTAATTATTTGACTTTTATTGACTTTTATTATTACTAATCTAGTGACCGTCATTTTATTGATTAATTATTGTATTTATTGTATCTTTTAAAACTTTTACAAACCTTCTTTTATTGATTTTATCGTATTTATACTCCGCGCTCTCTATACCATCTAAAATATGCTTCGCACACCCGCCAAACTAATGTCCAACAAGGACAACCCCACAACCCCCCCTGATATGGTTGCCCCCCCCTCCGTCTCATCAGTGCGCCGTAGCATCGGAGAATGGGAGGCCGGAACATCGGCCCAGATAGATGTTGCCCCAGCTCCGGTGCCGGCCAAAAAACTACCAAAACCCCTCAACACAACCTTCGCGGTTGTCGCCGCGAAGAAGTCCCTTACCCTCGCCCTTGAACCGACAGCTCCGGCGGGCCCACCGAAACCGAAAGCGAAGATGGCACCGGGCGGAAGTGCGTCGACGCAAGCGTTCGGGAGCCCGACGGAGAAGCTGGTTTACGCTGGTAGAGTCGCCGAAGCTAAAGCATGCTTAACCAAAGCCAAGCTAAACCTGGGTAACTCTCGAAACTTGAAGACTGACATCAAGGAGAGTGTTACCCAGGCAATCGAGCGACTCTACCAGCTCGTCAAGGAGGCGGAGAGTGAGAGGGAAAGGGACAAGGGAAAAGCGAAGGCCGTGAATAGGACGAGGGTTGGGGAAGAGGAAGCGCCGCAGCCACAAGTGAAGGAAAGGGCAAAGGAAGAAGAAGACTTGGCCAAAAAATTGGAGGAGCATGGGAGGCTCATCAGGGAAAGCAGCGAGAGGATGGAGAAGCTGCATTCCCTGATGGAGCGAGTCTCTGCCTCGTCCGTGGGGAGGGCCAGCTATGCGAGCGTAGCGGCGGCAGGACCCCAGAAGGGAGCCCCGACTCCAGCCGCGCTGCACTCGGTAGTGGTCACCTCTACGAACGAGAAAGAGACGGGAGATGAGGTCCTGACCCAGATCCGCCAAGCCATCAACGCCAAGGACGGCTGGGTGAAGGTGGATCGGGTCAGGAAGGCCAAGGACCGGAAGGTTATTGTGGGCTGCGGCAGCCTCGAGGAAAGGGAGAAAGTCAAGGAGCGCCTGCAAAAGGGAGCGAGTGGTCGACTCGTCGTGGAGGAGGTCCGGAACAAGGACCCGCTTCTGATCCTGAAGGACGTGCTGTCGTACAATAGCGACGACGACGTCATAAACGCCCTTCAAAATCAGAACCGGGACCTGTTCGAGGACCTCAAAAAGGAGGACGTCCGGCTGGAGGTCCGCTTTCGTAGGAAAGCGCGGAACCCCCATGCCGGACACGTGGTTATGCGGGTGTCCCCCGCAATATGGTCGAGAGTAGTCGAGGCCGGGGCGGTGCACGTCGACCTGCAAAAGGTCAAAGCGGAGGACCACTCTCCGCTCGTGCAGTGCTCCATGTGCCTCGGCTACGGGCACGGGCGGCGGCTCTGCAAGGAGACCGTCGTCAAGTGTAGCCATTGCGGGGGCGCCCACACGAAGACCCAATGCGCTGACTGGCTCTCCAATGCAGCCCCACGATGCTGCAATTGCAGCAGCGCCAAGCTGGACCAGACCGAGCACAATGCTTTTAGCTCGGAGTGTCCGGTGAGGCGCAAGTGGGACGCATTGGCTAGAGCCAGTGTAGCGTATTGCTAAGGGCACCACGGTGGACCCCACCAGCAGCAAGCCGATCAGGATGGTCCAGGCCAACCTCCAGCGGAAGAATCTCGCCACGAGCGAGCTTCTGCTGGAGATGGACGCCAGGAAGCTGGACGTCGCGTTGCTCCAGGAGCCCTATGTGGGTGGAGCTCGGAGTATGAGGAGTCACAGGGGAGCTAGGATCTTCCAGAACACTGGACACGGGGAGGGCACTGTAAAGGCGGCAATAGCCGTCCTCAACCATGACTTGGACGTCATACAGTGCCCAAAACTCACCACCAACAACATCGTGGTGGTGAGGATCCGTACCAGTGCCTGGGAGATCATAGTAGTCTCCTACTACTTCGAGCCAGACCAACCCATAGGGCCATACCTGGAGCACCTTGACGAAATCGTCAACCAGCTCGGGCCTGGATCCATCCTGATAGGAGGCGATGCGAATGCGAAATGCAACTGGTGGGGTAGCGGGCGAGTCGACCACAGGGGGGAAGACCTCGCAGGCGCTCTGGCAGACCTTGACTTTCAGGTGCTCAACGACGGCGACACCCCGACCTTCGACACCGTGCGGGGTGGGCGACGCTATACCAGCTGCGTCGACGTGACGGCGTGCACGACGGACCTGCTCAATCTGGTGGACGACTGGAAAGTGGACGAAAGCCTCACGAGCTCGGACCACAACGGCATTACTTTTAGGGTTAACCTAAAAAGGGCAAAGGGGATGCATATACAAAGGACCACAAGACTCTATAATACAAAAAAAGCTGACTGGGACCGGTTCCATCGGGAACTGGCCCGGCTAAAGCAGCAGCACAAAATTAATACACAAAAATTTTTAGAAATTAGTCGAGTCAATGTTTTGGAAAACACTTTGGAAAATTATTTAGGCCTAATAACAGAGTCTTGTGGTCAATGCATCCCCAAAAAGAAAGTCAGCGAGAAGCTGACAATGCCGTGGTGGTCCTCCGAGCTCGCGAGGATGAAGAAAGAAGTCGCCACCAGAAAGCGCAGGATCCGTTGTGCAGCGCCCGATCGTAGGGCCAAAGTCGTCGATGAGTACCTGGAAGCCAAGGGAAAATACGAGGATGCAGCTAAGCGATCCCAGATCGATAGCTGGAAGGAGTTCTGTGGGAAGCAGGACAAGGAAGGAATGTGGCAGGGCATATATAGGGTGTTGGGGAAAACTGCCGCGAGGCAGGAGGACCAACCCCTAGAGAAGGACGGGATTGAGATGACCCAGGCCGAGTCCGCTAGATTGTTGGCAGAGACCTTCTACCCGGAGGACCTTGCGAGCGAGGACAATGCGGACCACCGTCGGACCAGAGCAACAGCCGAGCACGTAAATGGCTCGGCTCATGATGAGCAACATGATCCGCCATTTACGTTGCACGAGCTGAAGTCCGCGGTGGAAAGCTTTGATCCGAAGAAGGCCCCCGGGTCGGATGGGTTCACTGCCGACATCTGCAGCCAGGTCATCTCTAAAGACCCCGAACTTCACCTTGCCCTGTTCAACAAATGCCTTGAATTGTCCTGCTTCCCACGCACCTGGAAGGAAGCCACGGTGGTCGTCCTGCGGAAGCCTGGCAAGGACGACTACCGTGACTCCAAAGCACACCGGCCCATCGGACTTCTCTCAGTAATGGGGAAGATCTTCGAGAAGATGGTGGTCCGAAGACTGCAATGGCACCTGATTCCCCGGATGAGTACTCGCCAGTACGGATTCATGCCCCAGAGGAGCACCGAGGACTCCCTCTATGACCTAATGCAGCACATCCGTGGTAACCTAGCCGACAAGAGGCTGGTTACCATGGTGTCGCTGGACATAGAGGGAGCCTTCGATAGCGCCTGGTGGCCTGCGATCCGAGTCCGTCTGGCTGAGGAAAAGTGTCCGGTGAATCTTAGGCGTGTCATTGACAGCTACCTTTCGGACCGAACCGTGAGGGTGAGGTACGCCGGTGAGGAGTACGCCAAGAGCACCCATAAGGGTTGCGTACAAGGCTCCATCGGCGGCCCCATCCTCTGGAACCTTCTTCTCGACCCATTACTGAGAGGACTCCAAGGACGAGGCGACTATTGTCAGGCGTTCGCCGACGATGTCGTCCTCGTCTTTGCCGACGACACGGCGCTGGAGGTCCAGCGACGTGCCAATGCCGCCCTCGAATATGTCCGGGAGTGGGGTGTCAAAAATAAGCTGAAGTTTGCTCCGCACAAAACAAAAGCGATGTTGCTCACAAAGAAGCTGAAGTTTGACACGCCACTCCTGAGCATGGGAGGGGTCGACATTGGCATGTCCGACGAGATCAAGATCTTGGGGCTCACCATCGACAAAAAGCTCACGTTCAACGCCCACACCGCTAACATCTGTCGGCGGGCGTTGAACGTGTACAAGCAGTTGTCCCGAGCCGCCAAGATCAGCTGGGGACTCCACCCAGAGGTCACCCGTATGATCTATACGGCTACGGTGGAGCCAGTGATCTCGTACGCCTCCAGCGCCTGGTCGTCGGCAACCAAGAAACTTGGAGTGCAGAGGCAGCTGAACGCAGTCCAGCGAGGATTCGCGCAGAAGTTGTGTGGGGCCTATCGCACCGTCTCCCTGAACGCGGCACTGGTGCTGGCTGGGATACTACCTCTCGACCTCAAGATACAGGAGGCAGCCGCCCTGTATGAGGCAAAGAGAGGAGTTCCCCAGACAGTGCTAGGCGATCGGGAGGTGGAGCGAAGAGTTGCCCCCACCGAAGCCCCGCATCCGGCAGTCCATATGTGCCTGGAGTTCGTGTGCCTGGTGGACCAACAACAAGTGCAGGACCGCGTCGATCACGCGGTCCAAGTATACACCGATGGCAGCAAGATTGAGGGCAAGGTCGGGGCCGCACTGTCTCTGATGAGCAGTGGGGTCGAGACTCGAGCCCTCAAACTCAAGCTGCCATCGCACTGCACGGTCTACCAGGCGGAACTCCTGGCCATATGCCACGCCACGAGGTTGATCCTCCGATGCGGTGAGGCTCGCTGCGCGATCCTCAGCGACTCGCGTTCCGCCTTGGAGACGCTGGTCAACGCGAGTTCCCCCCACCCCCTGGCTGTGGAAGCCCGGCAGAACATCCGCCAAACCACACTCCAGAACAGGGAAGTCTCCCTGTTCTGGATCAAAGCACATGCGGGGTTGGAGGGGAACGAGCGCGCGGACCAGCTGGCCAAGGAAGCTGCCCTGCACTCGAAGAAGAGGCCGGAGTATGACAGGTGCCCGGTTTCATTCGTCAAGCGAGAGCTGCGCAAGCACTCGCTTGACGAATGGAACCGGAGATATAAAGCCGGCGCAACGGCTGGGGTCACCAAGACGTTCCTTCCCGACGCTGTGGAGGCGTACAGGATTGTCCGACAGCTCCGCCCTGCGGGCGTGTTGACGCAAGTGCTCACGGGGCACGGCGGGTTCTCCGAATACTTGCACAGATTCAAGTGTAAGGAGGACCCATCGTGCTTCTGTGAGCCGGGCGTGAGCCAAACCGTCGGACACATCCTCGCCGAGTGCCCAGCCTTCGGGAAGGAGCGTCTTGGCGCTGAAATGGAAATGGACTCCCTTATTACACGGGAAAACCTCGGGATATTGTTGCGGGATCGAGGAAACAGGGAGAAGTTCCTAAAATTTAGTGTAAGGGTGGCGACCAAGGTCGCTGCACTTAATAAATAGAAAAATAGTCAGAAACAAAAATTTGTACAATTAGAACCTGTAAAAGAAGCAAAATTATAAAAATGTAAGAACCTTGAAATATTAGAAAAATTGTAAAAGAAATGTAATGTAAATCAATAAAACGTAAATGTAATGTAAAATAATAATAAAGATATCAAAATAGTAAAAATTTAAATCTAAAAATAGCCAAAAATTCAACTGTATCACAAAATATATATAGCATAAAAACCTCTAATTACGTTAGAGAACGTGGAAGGGCCTAAAGGGCCGTAAACTAAAAAAAAAAAAAAAAAAAAAAAAAAAACCTAACCTAACCTAACCTAACCTAACCTAACCTAACCTAACCTAACCTAACCTAACCTAACCTAACCTAACCTAACCTAACCTAACCTAACCTAACCTAACCTAACCTAACCTAACCTAACCTAACCTAACCTAACCTAACCTAACCTAACCTAACCTAACCTAACCTAACCTAACCTAACCTAACCTAACCTAACCTAACCTAACCTAACCTAACCTAACCTAACCTAACCTAACCTAACCTAACCTAACCTAACCTAACCTAACCTAACCTAACCTAACCTAACCTAACCTAACCTAACCTAACCTAACCTAACCTAACCTAACCTAACCTAACCTAACCTAACCTAACCTAACCTAACCTAACCTAACCTAACCTAACCTAACCTAACCTAACCTAACCTAACCTAACCTAACCTAACCTAACCTAACCTAACCTAACCTAACCTAACCTAACCTAACCTTTTTTTTTTTTTTTTTTTTTTTTTTTTTTTTAACGTGGTAAAATCCTTTATGGATACGCACCCCTGCCACGGGGGCAGCAGGGGGGTTATGTGGGACTCCCACCCACTAAACATCCACGGTGTTCCTCCACATCGCCTGAACGGGGGGGGCTCGGGACCGCAAGATACACGCACCGACGCCCCCTCCAGCGACTGGTCTTTTCGACCCCTCTCCTGGTACCTGGCTGAACCTGGCTTTTCTCTCCTTTCTCGGTTCCGGAACCGAGACCTGGCTTTTACAGTGCCGTCACCTTTATGGGGGGCGCGGTTCCGCATTCGCACGGTCCCGAGGGCCCCCCCAGCAACGACAAATACCTGGCATCTGGCATCTCCTGGCTTTTACAGTGCCGTCACCTTTATGGGGGGCGCGGTTCCGCATTCGCACGGTCCCGAGGGCCCCCCCAGCAACGACAAATACCTGGCATCTCCTGGCTTTTACACTACCAATCGCCGTTCCGGGCGGGCGCAGGACCGCTTTCGCACGGTCCCGTGGCCCCCTCCGGCGACTGGCAGACACCTGGCTGGATGGCTTGACACTTGGGAGGACGCTTCAGGAACACGAGAGCGTCCTACAACCACGAGGGCCATGCGTTGGCGCCGAGACCCCCGTCCCGACGCCCGCGGCCCTCTAGGGAGGCATGAGCCGTTCTTCGGCTCGCCTCCTACGGCCGGTCCTGCGGCGGCGGTGTGGGGCTGCGAGAGGATCGTCCTCCCTTGCCCGCTCCGCCGCCTCCTTCTGCGAGATGACGTTCTCGCAGAATGACACGGCCGCATGCCAAGCCAAAGAGCTGCCGACCATGGCCTTGACCAAGGAAGGCAGCGTGGGGTCTCCTCCGATAGTGGCGGCGAGGACATCGCGCTGCACCGACCACGCCGGGCACTGCTCCAGCGTATGTTGCGCGGTGTCCTCGTCGCCGCCGCACTCATGGCACCTTGGGGTCGCTTCCCTCTGCGCCACTCCGTGCAGGTACTTCCCGAAACATCCGTGTCCGGACAGTACCTGCACGAGGCGGTAGGTAAGCGCCCCGTGCTTGCGGCTCGTCCATTCCTTGAGGACCGGGCGAATGGCCTCAATGGTCAGACGCCCGGCCTCCGGCTCCGCGAGCCGCTCCTGCCACTCGACCAACGAACGTTCTTGCGCCTGCTGCCGCTCGCGCCTCGTGTCTTCGGGCGCGGCGGCCCCGCCGTCTGCTCGGGCCTCAGCACTCCGCCGATAGACGGCTGCGAGCACCTTGGCCTCGAGGTCCCAGGGTGGGGTCCCCGCCAGGACACAGGCCGCGCCGTGTGAGATGGTGCGGTATCCGCGGATCACCCTGGTCGCCATGACCCGCTGCGGTCTCCGAAGCAGGGTCATATTGCGGCGATCCAGGGCTTCCGCCCACACCGGCGCGCCGTACAGGGCCATCGACCTCACCACCCCGGTGTACAGACGACGGCAGCACGTTCGTGGTCCTCCAGTGTTCGGCAGGAGCCGGCTAAGCGCACCAGCCGCAGCGACGAGTTTGGGGGCGAGGCGCTTAAAATGCGCGTGGAACTTCCACCTGCCGTCGAGTACGAGGCCGAGATATTTCATCTCGGCCCCTACCTCGACGGCAACGCCCCCTACGTCTAGCTGCGTCCCCACTGGTGGCTTCCTTCGAGGCCCGTGGAAACACAGGGCTTCAGTCTTGCTGAGGGCTACCTTTAGGCCCAACTGCCGGATCCGGTCTATGACGATCGCCACTCCGGTCTCCGACAGAAGGGTCGCCTCGGCATAGTTAGCCGCTCTTGCTGTGACAAGAGTGTCGTCTGCGTAGCACACCACGTCGACTCCGGCCGGAAGAGCGCCACGCAGCGCCCAGTCATATCCGATGTTCCACAGGAGCGGGCCAAGCACCGATCCCTGTGGAACACCGCATGCGACGCGCCGACGTAGAAGCTCACCGGCCCCGTCTACGCACACGACACTCCTGCCCAGCAGGTAGTCCTCGAGGACTCGTCGGAGGTACTCCGGAACCCGATGGTACCGGAGCGCCTCAGCCACACAGCTGAAGGGCAGGGTGTTGAACGCGTTGGAGATGTCGAGGGACACCGCCAACACCACCCCGCCCTCTGCGACAGCTGCTTGCGAGAGGGACTTCACGCGCATCACGGCGTCGACCGTGGAGCGTCCCTCTCGGAAGCCGTATTGGCTGGTGGCCAGGTCGGGCCCCATCGTGCGTAAGTGGTCTGTGATGCGGGCAGCTATTATTCGCTCGAATAGCTTGCCCGCCTCATCCAGCAGCACGATGGGCCGCATCGCTGACGACGAGCCCGGAGGACGTCCCTCCTTCGGCAGCAAGACTAGCAAGCCCTGTTTCCAGATCGAGGGGAACTGTCCACGCGCAAGACACGCGTCGAGCAGTCCCCTGAAGCGGGCCTCTAGCGTGTCCAGGGCCTTGACCAACGCGCGGCCTGGAACCCCGTCGGGCCCTGGTGCGGTCTTTTTGGCGCGGAGCCGTAGGATCGCCGCCCCCATTTCGCCATCCGAAATGGGGGGTACGGGGGCGGCGTCCGTGTCACGTCCGGTGGGTGGCGGCGCCATCCCCGGCGGCTGAAAATCAGCACTGGCGGGGAATAGCGCCGCGACGACTTCCCTGAGGAGGCGGGGCTGGAGAGACTCGGTGAGTGGGGCGGCCCGCTCACGCATCTGCTTCCGCGCGTGGCGGTAGGGGCGACCCCACGGATCCCGGTTCAGCTCATCCAGCATCTCTTCCCGGCCTCGGGTCTTGGCTTGTGCGATGGCCAGCTGCAGAGTCTTCTTACAAGACGTGTAAGCATCGTACAACTGGCCCTCGCTTGCCTCGTCGCGCGCGCGCCGCCTGCGACACCTCTGGTACTCGCGGCGCGCTTCGGCGCAGTCCCTACGGAGGTCTGCGATCTCCGCCGACCACCAGTACACCTCTATCGTCGTAGTCTATTTTAGCCAGCGCCCACCTTGGGAAAGGTGACCGTCGTCCACCGGTACGACGGCTTCTTGCCTCCGTCGTGGGGGAGACGCTGAACCGGATATAGCGGTGATCCGACAGCGTCTCGACCCCATCGAGGACCCGCCAGCCCTGGACTCGCGTCGCGACAGCAGGAGATGCGAACGAGATGTCCACGATAGACTCTCCCTGCTGCCGCACGCAGGTGCTGACAGAGCCCCGATTTAGGACGGAGACTCCGATGATAGCCGCCCATTCCTCGAGGGTTTCGCCGCGAGCGTCCGTGGCCGGACAGCCCCACACCGTTGACTTGGCGTTGAAGTCTCCCAGGACGAATACCGGCAGCGGTGAAGCTCGTCTCACCGCCGCCCCAACCTCGTCCAGGAAGGCTTCAAAGTCAATGAGGGGTCTGTTGGGGGAGAAGTACACGCCAATGAAGGCGAATCCCCCCCAGGCCACGACGACGAAACCCTGGCCCCTCTCCTTGAGGGTGAGGTCCCCTGCGCTTGCGATGGCAACGGTTCCCGTAGCATCGCCCGCCCAGTTTGACCTGGACGGAACGAAGTAGGGTTCCGCCACCACCGCAATGTCCACCGACCACTCCAGCAGGGACTGCAGGAAAAGATCCTGAGCCCGAGCGGAGTGGTTGAGGTTCCCCTGCAGGACCTTCGTAGGGCGACTAAGGGCCATCGGCGGTCACCTTCCCCTGACCAGCTGGCTGAGCTGGTTTGGCAGCGGCGGGGGCTGTACCCCCCGTGGGCGCTGGCTTACGGCGATTGCCCGGCTTGACCGGTGTGGCTTTGCAGGCCTTGCTGCCCGCCACATGATCCGCCGGTCTGCCCGCTTCGGCACATAGGGCGCAGTGCGGTGCCGCTGAGCACTCGCGCGCCTTGTGGCCGGGCTTACCGCAGCGGTAGCATAAATCGCTGCGGTCCACAGACGATGAGCACTGTGGTGCCACGTGCCCATTCCGGTGATACCGGAAGCAGCGGGTGGGCTTGCGCAGCAGGAGCGTCACTCGGGCGCTCACCCAACCCACTAGCAGCCGGCCCGAGGCAGTGAGCGCCTTGGCGGTGGCAATCGGGCAGCTCACCCACAGTGCTCCAAGGCCTGAGGGGGTCGCACGGACTTCTCCGGTCTTGATGACCCCCTCTGCACAGCCTGTTGCTCGGGCAATCGCCGCAGTCACATCGCTGGCAGACACTGAGTCGTCCAGCCCGGAAATGCGCAGCTCAGCGCGCCTCTCGGGTCTGGACACCCGAACATCATCGGCGCTCAGTGTCTGCCGTAGTTTTTCGGCTAGAGCCTCTGCCCTTTGGTCATTCGCCGACCCCGCCACTTCCAGAATTCGGGCCCCCGTTGCCGCCTTCCTAATGCGGACGTGGGGGATCCCGATGTCCGGGAGGCAGATCTTCTTCCTGAGGTCGGCGATGACCGAGGCATAATTTAGCCCCCTCTGCTCTGCAGTAGGCTGCAGCGTGATCATCACTGCAGCCGTTTTGGGAGCGCGTA
Source organism: Watsonalla cultraria (assembly GCA_964035505.1). Lineage (NCBI taxonomy): Eukaryota > Metazoa > Arthropoda > Insecta > Lepidoptera > Drepanidae > Watsonalla > Watsonalla cultraria. The sequence continues at coordinate 11,657,006 of OZ037722.1, read as the reverse complement.
AATTTGCCACTCTAGGCTGAGCCACCTTGCCCGTCTTTCTGCTGGTATTGGCTGGGTTTGTTAGTGGTGGGCCTTTAGGGGTCTTCCCTTTTGTTCCCTTGTTGCCGCCTGTCTTTTGGCCACCTGCCTTTTGACCACCTGTCTTCCTTACCACTGTGGCCCAGCTTTCGGGTGTGGTTGGAGCCGCTTGGGCTACCGATAGGCGCTCATTCGCCACGCCAGGTAGCTCTCGGACAGGTGCAGCCCGTCGTCCTCGTTTGCGACGCCTGCTGCGCCTGGACGACTCGGCCCCTGGCGGCCCAGCCACGGCTGTCTTTTGGATAGACGATGGGTGTCTGGTTCCCTTTCCCTCCCGCCACGTTACGAGCGCGTGTCGGTGCTCCTGCCTTCTCACTTCAGCCGCATTTGGAGGCGCAGTTCCGTCCGCCCGGCGGAGACGGTCGTAAATACGAGCATCCATCTCCGCCAGGATGTCCAGGGGCGGAAACCGCGCCAGGACAGTGGCCGCCTCAAAGGACAGGGTACGATACCCCCGTGCGACCCGGATGGCCATAGGACGCTGCATACTATTGTACATAGTTCTGCAGCGCCTAACACCCAATCTGGAAGACCAGACGGGTGCTCCGTAGAGAGCCACGGATCGCACGACCCCCGCATAGAGGCGGCGGACTCCTTCACTCGGCCCCCCGAGATTGGGCAGCAGTCTGTGCAATGCACCCGCTACCCTCTTGATCCGGGGGACCATGCGGCTGAAGTGCTCCTCAAAGCCCCAGCGACCGTCCAGGGTGAGACCAAGGTACTTGAGGTACCGTCCCACCCGGACATCCACGTCACCTACGCGAACCGACGAGCTGGGTGGTTCCCTTCCCCTCGGGATCTTGTGGAACCACAGCGCCTCGGTCTTTTCCGGCGCTACCCGAAGGCCCAGCTCGTGGATTTTCTCCACGACGCATGCCACGCCAAGCTCGGCGAGCCGGTTGGTCTCCTCGAAAGTGGCCCCGACGGCTAGCACCAGCGTGTCGTCCGCATAGCAGACGATGCTAACGCCGTCGGGGCGGTCGACCCGCAGGACCGCATCGTACGCGAGGTTCCACAGGAGTGGCCCTAGGACCGATCCCTGTGGGACCCCGCAGTACACCTCCCTCCGGTGAAGTCGTCCATCTCCGCCCACATATTGCACGCACCTGTCGCGCAAGTAGGCACAGACCACGCGCTGCAGGTAGGGGGGCACGCGGTGGTACACCAGGGCCCCCCTTATTGCGTCCCAGGGCAGGCTATTGAAGGCGTTGACTATGTCAAGACTGACAGCCAACGCCACTCCGCCCCGGGATACAGCCTGCGTCGACAGTGTTCGGACGCGTGTGATCGCGTCCACTGTCGACCGCGCGCGTCGGAAGCCATACTGGTCTTCCGACAGGTCCGGCCCGACGCTCGTCAGGTGCGCACTGAGGCGGTCCGCCAACACTCTTTCGAGCAGCTTACCCGCCTCATCTAGTAGGCAGAGAGGACGATACGCGGAGGAGGAATCTGCGGGTCTTCCATCCTTATGGAGGAGAACCAACCCAGCCACTTTCCAGCCTGAGGGGAACACGCCGCAGCGTAGGCAGTCGTTAAACAGCCGCCGCAGCCTGTTCCCCAGCCCGTTGGGTAGAGCCAACACCCAGGCCCGACCAGGAATTCCGTCGGGGCCTGGTGCCGTGTTTCGGGCTCCGAGGCGCCTCACGGCTCGGTCCAGCTCATCGGTCGTCACCCCCATCTCTTCGGTCCAGATGATCGGTTCCGAAGGAGGGGGCACGGGACTGCTCTGGACCCTGGGGAAGAGGGTGTCTACAACCCTCTCCACGAATGCCGGGTCCAGAGTTTCCGTCAACGGAGGGACCCACGGGCGCAATTTGCCCAGTACCATCCTGTACGGGCGGCCCCATGGATCCCTCTCCAGTCCCCCGATGAGCTCATCCCACGACCGAGCCTTGGCGCTGGCAATGGCTGCCTGCAGCGCCTTCGTGGCGCCTCGATAGGCCACGTAGGCTCCACCCAACTCTTCGGCTGTGGCTCGCCTTCTTCTCCGGGCACGTGTGTACTGGCGTCGGGCGCGGAGGCATATCTCGCGCAGCTCCGCGATGCTCTCCGACCACCAGTACACGGCCCGGGGCTTGGCAGATCTGGTCCGGGGCATCGACGCGTCACATATGGACGTCATCGTGTCCCGGAACCAGGCGGCTTCCCTTTCAGGATCGGGCAGGATCCCATCTTCTTGGCCCTCAGGCCAGGCCGCGACGATGGCTGCGGCGCAGAGACGATCTCTGTCCAGCCGCTTGAGAGACCATCGTCGCGGCGGGCTGCTACTGCGGCGGCTGTCGGGGCGGGGAAGGCGGATGGCCACATCCATCGCTATATAGCGATGGTCGGATAATGTGACCATCTCCTCTGCCACTCTCCACCCCGTCACCATGCGCGCTGCCTGGGGAGTCGCCCACGAAAGATCCACGACGGACTCCCCCTGCCAGCGCACGCAGGTGCTGACAGACCCCCGGTTCAGCAACCGGAGGTCCAGCGCCGCCGCCCATTCCAGCACTGTCTCCCCCTTTTGGTCATCCCGGGCGCTCCCCCACTCACGAGAGTGAGCGTTGAAGTCGCCCAGGACGAGCACGGGACGAGGCAGACATCTGCGAATGCAGTTGGCCACCCCGTCCAGGTACGCCTCGTAGACGGCGAGGGTACAGTTGGGGGAGACGTAGCAGCCCACAACGACTATACGACCCCAGCTCACGGCGACGTATCCCAGCCCCCTCTCAATGAGGGAGCAGGGAGGGTCGCCGCTACCGCCACCCCAATATATGGCGACGGAGTCCATGTCGTCACCAAACCAGCGAGGATGGTTTGGGACGACGCGATATGGCTCCGCCACCACCGCCAGTGCAACCGACCACTGCGCGACGGACTGCTGGAACAAGTCCTGCGCCGCGCGACAGTGGTTGAGGTTGCACTGTAAGGCTCGTTGGGGCCTTAAGGTCGTGATGTGACCTCGGTTGCCACCACAGCTGGGCTCGAGCCCGGCTGTACCGAACCCGTGCCGCTCGGCTTCGCGGGACCCGGCTTACGGCCCCTTTTGCCACGAGGAGCGGAGCACTTCTTGCCCCCCATCCTGTGGCCCGAGGGCCGGCCCAGGTCCGCGCAGAGCGGGCACTTCAGCGGGCGAGTACATTGACTCGCCCGGTGGTCCGCCTCACCACATGCGTAGCACAGGGAGCTTCGGTCCGTCGTGCTCGGACATGTGCTACGCACGTGGCCAATTTCGAGGCACCGGAAGCACTGCAATGGCCTTGCCTCCAGTGCCTCGACCCTCACCGACACCCACCCCACCTGGATGCGCCCCGCTGCGAACAGCTTGCGCACCGCGGTGAGTGGGCATCGGACCCACACAGTCCCCAGGGCCAAGAGTGACGGGCGCTTTATTTCGCCCACTTTTACTTCCGCCGCCGCGCAGCCTCCACCCTCCGCGATCGCGGTCGCCACATCTTCGGGGGTGGTGGCCTCATTGAGGTCCAGCACCCTCATGTCCCCCATCTTTACTGGGCGCACTATTCGCACGCCCAGGTCTGCGAGGGACTCGCGCATGCGACTCGCGAGCGCGTCGGCCTTGGAGGCAGAATCTGGTTCCGGGACCTCCAGGATCAGCCCGCCGGTTATGGCTTTCCTATTCCGAAGGTTCGGAATGCCAAGGTCGGCGAGCTTTATCCTCTCCCTCGCAGCGGCCATTACCGCAGCGTACGTGACGTCCGAACCCTCCGGGATCGTCACGGTGATCGCTGCGACAGTTGGCGGCCGCGAGGGTACCCTCTCAGGTTTGCGCGACGGCGGAGGCCGGGACGCAGGCTTCGCGGGTGGTGGCCGTTGGGGAGCTTTACGCCCCACCACCGTGCTCCAGGCCACCTGGGGAGGTGGCGCCTGCACTGCCCGCGGAGCTGTAGGAGCAACTGAGTGAGGAGCAGCGGTTGGCAACACTGTAACAGTGGCCAAACTGCGCTTGTTCCTCCTGTTTCTCTTTCCCCCCCTCTTTCGTCCCCGTATCTCTGGCGCAGCTGCCACAGGGGCCGGGACTGTCGGTCCAGCGGATGGTCCGTTAGGGGGTCCAGCAGGTGGTCCGGCAGGCGCCTGAGACTCTCCCCTGGTGTCTGCGGCGAGTGGGGGACGCATGCGCCTCTCGGGTAGCAGCCTCTCTTCCATGGCCTCGAACCGCGCGCTGATCATGGTCCCGACCTGGACCATGATCGCGCGCGTGAGGTCCTCCACACCCGGGTGCACGGCCGGGGCAGCATCGCCAGCGCCGGCTTCTGCTCTGCTCGCTCTGCGGAGTACAGAGAGCTCCTCGGCGAGCTTTTCCATCTGGGCAGAGAGAGCTGCCATCTGCGAGCGCAATTCCGCGTTCTCACGCTCAAGCCTTTCCGTGTTTGCGCTCGCAGACGTTCTCATCGCCAAAACAAGCGACGCCGCCTCAGTCCTTCGTGCACTCACACGAAGCTGGTGCACGAAGTTGCCCTTCAGGTGCTTCGACCTGTCCGCAACCCGCTCAACCGCCGTCTGCTGCTCTTTAATGAGGGTGCCCAACTCAAGTGTGGGCATCTCCTCCAACTTCTTCCTCAGCTCCTCTACCGAGGGCAGCTTCTTTTTGGCCCTGGTATTTGTCAGGGCCAAATCAGGACCGAACAGGTCGTCCGTATCGTCCTTGAAGTAGGCCGCACGGCAAGTCCCGGAGGGGCCTGCCCTGGACGCTACTTCAGCCTCCTCTGAGGTCAGCGACACGAGCGACATCTCCGACATCGCGTCGCTGTCCTCGTCCCGCTCGCTCCCTGCGCACGGTGTGGGCGGCCGGATGAAGCGGCCTGACCCGTCGCGCGTTATACGCGCTGCTGCGCTTGAGCGCGCGCGGCCACGTGTCGCCGTGCCGACCTTGGCAACCGTCTGCTCGCCACAGGAGGAGCCGGAATTGGTCCTGCTCCTCTTTTGCGACCTTGGTCGGGCCGCCACAGCTGCAGCTACACTGCAGCTCTCCAGTACTACTACAGGGGTCAGCGACTGCCTCCCCCCCGTAATTACCTGTCCTTGTAGGGATTTTACACCCTCTACGTCCTTTTTTTTCTCTTCCGCCATCATTGTGTTTTTATTTTTTAAAGTTTCCATTACTGTTCCCACGATAATGGGTCGAACTAAAGACCATTGCCGGGTGACGCCCATCCCGACAATGGGGGACTTATATACTGAGAGGTGGCCCAGAGTCTCTCAGGTTTTCACGACTTCGCTGTCGGATTTTTATAGAGGTTTTCTCCTCGCAGGCCGGCCAATTAAGGCAAGCCCTCTCCGGTCACCAACTCCCCGACGTATCCAGCCTCGCTAACTGGAATTGTTGAAGGAAGAGTCGGTGATTACGGCATTCACGGGGTGACGAGCGAGATAGCGTCAACCCCGGGCACCCCTTTCGGAGTGCCTCCCCTCCTCCTGACGTTTGACTGGGTACTACCCCCCAGTCCTAGACAGAAGGTCTAGTTCCCATAGGCACGCCGAACCTTGGGAATGGGTGACGCAGGCTCGCATCCATTGTCATCTCTGCTGAACAGAGACGTACAAGGAGCGAATTCCACCTCCGCCACCTGCGTCGAGTGCCAGGTGTTAGTCATCGACGACAGTGACCCCAGGGATCGCCATCGAGGAGCTAAGTCACGCGATGAAGGCCCCCGAAGAGACTGTCGTCGACGTCCAGGGTGCACCGTCCCGAAGCCATTGTCGTTCCCTCGGACGTATCCTTAGGACAAACAATGGATCGGGCACACGAGGAGGTCTCCTGGCCTTGCACCCCAACCTAACCTAACCTTTTTTTTTTTTTTTTTTTTTTTTTTTTTTATTGACGAGGGGGAAACCTTCAAAAGGTCCCCGACCGCCCTGGGAGAGGCAGATCGGGGTATGTGGGATTTTTACCGCACTAAAACCCCCCCGGTGGCCATCCTCAGTGTTCAGGGGGGACTCCGGGTACTCTGATAGATCGCACCGGTGTCCCCCCACACTTTGCCGGGGCACATCCCCGGGGCAGCTGAGTCGCCGCCCCTAGAGACCTCGCTGTGCAAGGCAGCGCGAGCCACATCGCGCTGCCACCTTCCCGGGCCCGCGGCTCAGTGGTCAAAGCTCCCACCCCGACCACCGCCAGCAGGCCCTCCGGCCCCCTTTTAGTCGCCTCTTACGACAGGCCGGGGATACCATAGCCAAATTCTTAGACCCTGGCTATTGGGTGGACGGTCCGGGGCGTGCGTTGCCTCCGCCCCGCCGTCGCCGTCGTCTCCGAGAGGGATCGGCTCTCTCCCGATCCCGCTCGGAGGCCTCCTTCTGGGACATTACTGTCTCGCAGAAGGAGACTACGGCCCTCCATGCCTCTCTGTCTGCCAGCATAGCCGTCACTACGCGTGGCAGAGAGAGGTCCTGCCCGATCCTGGTGACCAGGATTCGCCGTTCCGAGCTCCACGCTGGGCACTGCTCCAGCGTGTGCTGTGCGGAATCCCGGTCACTGCCGCAATGGTGGCATTGCGTCGTCGGTTCGCGACCGATCCGATTCAGGTACTCTCCGAAACACCCGTGTCCGGTGAGTACCTGCGTCAGCCGGAAGGTGACGTGGTCCTTCCTCTTTAGCCAGGGCCCGAGGCTCGGCAAAATTGCACCGACAGCGCGTTGGCGGGCGTTCTGCGGCTCACAGAGCCGCTCCCGCCACGTTACGAGCGCATGTCGGTGCTCCTGCCTTCTCACTTCAGCCGCATTTGGAGGCGCAGTTCCGTCCGCCCGGCGGAGACGGTCGTAGATACGAGCATCCATCTCCGCCAGGATGTCCAGGGGCGGAAACCGCGCCAGGACAGTGGCCGCCTCAAAGGACAGGGTACGATACCCCCGTGCGACCCGGATGGCCATAGGACGCTGCATACTATTGTACATAGTTCTGCAGCGCCTAACACCCAATCTGGAAGACCAGACGGGTGCTCCGTAGAGAGCCACGGATCGCACGACCCCCGCATAGAGGCGGCGGACTCCTTCACTCGGCCCCCCGAGATTGGGCAGCAGTCTGTGCAATGCACCCGCTACCCTCTTGATCCGGGGGACCATGCGGCTGAAGTGCTCCTCAAAGCCCCAGCGACCGTCCAGGGTGAGACCGAGGTACTTGAGGTACCGTCCCACCCGGACATCCACGTCACCTACGCGAACCGACGAGCTGGGTGGTTCCCTTCCCCTCGGGATCTTGTGGAACCACAGCGCCTCGGTCTTTTCCGGCGCTACCCGAAGGCCCAGCTCGTGGATTTTCTCCACGACGCATGCCACGCCAAGCTCGGCGAGCCGGTTGGTCTCCTCGAAAGTGGCCCCGACGGCTAGCACCAGCGTGTCGTCCGCATAGCAGACGATGCTAACGCCGTCGGGGCGGTCGACCCGCAGGACCGCATCGTACGCGAGGTTCCACAGGAGTGGCCCTAGGACCGATCCCTGTGGGACCCCGCAGTAAACCTCCCTCCGGTGAACTCGTCCATCTCCGCCCACATATTGCACGCACCTGTCGCGCAAGTAGGCACAGACCACGCGCTGCAGGTAGGGGGGCACGCGGTGGTACACCAGGGCCCCCCTTATTGCGTCCCAGGGCAGGCTATTGAAGGCGTTGACTATGTCAAGGCTGACAGCCAACGCCACTCCGCCCCGGGATACAGCCTGCGTCGACAGTGTTCGGACGCGTATGATCGCGTCCACTGTCGACCGCGCGCGTCGGAAGCCAAACTGGTCTTCCGACAGGTCCGGCCCGACGCTCGTCAGGTGCGTACTGAGGCGGTCCGCCAATACTCTTTCGAGCAGCTTACCCGCCTCATCTAGTAGGCAGAGAGGACGATACGCGGAGGAAGAATCTGCGGGTCTTCCATCCTTATGGAGGAGAACCAACCCAGCCACTTTCCAGCCTGAGGGGAACACGCCGCAGCGTAGGCAGTCGTTAAACAGCCGCCGCAGCCTGTTCCCCAGCCCGTTGGGTAGAGCCAACACCCAGGCCCGACCAGGAATTCCGTCGGGGCCTGGTGCCGTGTTTCGGGCTCCGAGGCGCCTCACGGCTCGGTCCAGCTCATCGGTCGTCACCCCCATCTCTTCGGTCCAGATGATCGGTTCCGAAGGAGGGGGCACGGGACTGCTCTGGACCCTGGGGAAGAGGGTGTCTACAACCCTCTCCACGAATGCCGGGTCCAGAGTTTCCGTCAACGGAGGGACCCACGGGCGCAATTTGCCCAGTACCATCCTGTACGGGCGGCCCCATGGATCCCTCTCCAGTCCCCCGATGAGCTCATCCCACGACCGAGCCTTGGCGCTGGCAATGGCTGCCTGCAGCGCCTTCGTGGCGCCTCGATAGGCCACGTAGGCTCCACCCAACTCTTCGGCTGTGGCTCGCCTTCTTCTCCGGGCACGTGTGTACTGGCGTCGGGCGCGGAGGCATATCTCGCGCAGCTCCGCGATGCTCTCCGACCACCAGTACACGGCCCGGGGCTTGGCAGATCTGGTCCGGGGCATCGACGCGTCACATATGGACGTCATCGTGTCCCGGAACCAGGCGGCTTCCCTTTCAGGATCGGGCAGGATCCCATCTTCTTGGCCCTCAGGCCAGGCCGCGACGATGGCTGCGGCGCAGAGACGATCTCTGTCCAGCCGCTTGAGAGACCATCGTCGCGGCGGGCTGCTACTGCGGCGGCTGTCGGGGCGGGGAAGGCGGATGGCCACATCCATCACTATATAGCGATGGTCGGATAATGTGACCATCTCCTCTGCCACTCTCCACCCCGTCACCATGCGCGCTGCCTGGGGAGTCGCCCACGAAAGATCCACGACGGACTCCCCCTGCCAGCGCACGCAGGTGCTGACGGACCCCCGGTTCAGCAACCGGAGGTCCAGAGCCGCCGCCCATTCCAGCACTGTCTCCCCCTTTTGGTCATCCCGGGCGCTCCCCCACTCACGAGAGTGAGCGTTGAAGTCGCCCAGGACGAGCACGGGACGAGGCAGACATCTGCGAATGCAGTTGGCCACCCCGTCCAGGTACGCCTCGTAGACGGCGAGGGTACAGTTGGGGGAGACGTAGCAGCCCACAACGACTATACGACCCCAGCTCACGGCGACGTATCCCAGCCCCCTCTCAATGAGGGAGCAGGGAGGGTCGCCGCTACCGCCACCCCAATATATGGCGACGGAGTCCATGTCGTCACCAAACCAGCGAGGATGGTTTGGGACGACGCGATATGGCTCCGCCACCACCGCCAGTGCAACCGACCACTGCGCGACGGACTGCTGGAACAAGTCCTGCGCCGCGCGACAGTGGTTGAGGTTGCACTGTAAGGCTCGTTGGGGCCTTAAGGTCGTGATGGGACCTTGGTTGCCGCCACAGCTGGGCTCGAGCCCGGCTGTACCGGACCCGTGCCGCTCGGCTTCGCGGGACCCGGCTTACGGCCCCTTTTGCCACGAGGAGCGGAGCACTTCTTGCCCCCCATCCTGTGGCCCGAGGGCCGGCCCAGGTCCGCGCAGAGCGGGCACTTCAGCGGGCGAGTGCACTGACTCGCCCGGTGGTCCGCCTCGCCACATGCGTAGCACATGGAGCTCCGGTCCGTCGCGCTCGGACATGTGCTACGCACGTGACCGATTTCGAGGCACCGGAAGCACTGCAGAGGCCTTGCCTCCAGTGCCTCGACCCTCACCGATACCCACCCCACCTGGATGCGCCCCGCTGCGAACAGCTTGCGCACCGCGGTGAGTGGGCATCGAACCCACACAGTCCCCAGGGCCAAGTGTGAGGGGCGCTTTATGTCGCCCACTTTCACATCCGCCGCCGCGCAGCCTCCAACCTCCGCGATCGCGGTCGCCACGTCTTCGGGGGTGGTGGCCTCATTGAGGTCCAGCACCCTCATGTCCCCCATCTTCACTGGGCGCACTATTCGCACGCCCAAGTCTTTAAGGGACTCGCGCATGCGACTCGCGAGCGCGTCGGCCTTGGAGGCAGAGTCCGGTTCCGGGACCTCTAGGATCAGCCCGCCGGTTATGGCTTTCCGATTCCTAAGGCTCGGAATGCCAAGGTCGGCGAGCTTTATCCTCTCCCTCGCGGCGGCCATTACCGCAGCGTACGTGACGTCTGATCCCTCCGGGATCGTCACGGTGATCGCTGCGACAGTTGGCGGCCGCGCGGGTGCCCTCTCCGGTTTGCGCGACGGCGGGGGCCGGGACGCAGGCTTCGCGGGAGGAGGCCCACTCGGCCCAGCCCTGGGTTGGGCCTTACGCCCCACCACTGTGCTCCATGCCACCTGGGGGGGTGGCGCCTGCACTGCCCGCGGAGCTGCAGGAGGAGCAGCGGTCGGAAGCACTGTGGCAGTGGCCGGGCTCCGCTTGTTCCTCCTGTTCCTCCTCCCTCCCCTCCTACGTCCCGGCGTCTCCGGGACAGGTGCCCCAGAGGCCGGGGCTGCCGGGCATGAGGGTGGCCCGACAGGCGGTCCGGCAGGTGGCACGCCAGGCGCCTGAGCTGCCCTCCTGGCGTCCGCAGCGAGTGGGGGACGCATGCGCCTCTCGGGAAGCAGCCTCTCCTCCAAGGCCTCAAACCGCGCGCCAATCATGGTCCCCACCTGGACCATGATAGCGCGCGTGAGGTCCTCAACACCCGAAGGCAGTGCCGAGGCGGCTTCGCTGGCCTCTACCCTGCCCGCCCCGCGGAGGACAGAGAGCTCCGCCGTGAGCTTCTCCATCCTGGCAGAGAGAGCCGCCATCTGCGAGCGCAATTCCGCATTCTCGCGCTCCAACCTTTCGGTGTTTGCGCCCGCGGATGTACGCATCGCCAGAACAAGCGACGCCGCCTCGGTCCTTCGCGCACTCACACGAAGCTGGTGCACGAAGTTGCCCTTCAGGTGCTTCGACCTGTCCGCAACCCGCTCAACCGCCGTCTGCTGCTCCTTTATGAGAGTGCCCAGCTCGTCGGTGGGCATCTCTTCCATCCTCTTTTTGAGCTCCTCTATTGAGGGCAGCTTCTTTTTGGCCCTGGTATTTGTCAGGGCCAATTCAGGACCGAACAGGTCGTCCGTATCGTCCTTGAGGTAGGCTGCACGGCAACTCCCGGAGGGGCCTGCCTTGGACGCTACTTCAGCCTCCTCTGAGGTCAGCGACACGAGCGACATCTCCGACATCGCGTCGCTGTCCTCGTCCCGCTCGCTCCCTGCGCACGGTGTGGGCGGCCGGATGAAGCGGCCTGACCCATCGCGCGTTATTCGCGCTGCAGCGCTTGAGCGCTTGCGGCCACGCGTCGCCGTGCCGACCTTGGCAACGGTCTGCTCGCCGCAGGAGGAGCCAGAATTTGTCCTACTCCTCTTCTGCGACCTTGGACGCGCTACCACAGCTGCAGCTCGACCACTGCAGCTCTCCAGCACCACTACAGGGGTCAGCGACTGCTTCCCCCCCGTATTCTCCTTCCCGTTTAGGGATTTTACACCCCCTTCCTGTTTCTCCTCTCCTTCCTTCGTCAAAGTTTTATTTATTTTTTCCATGTCTATTCCCACGAGTATGGGTCGAACTAGGAACCATTGCCGGGTGACGCCCATTCCGACAATGGGGGACTTACATACTGAGAGGTGGCCCAGAGCCTCTCAGGTTTTCACGACTTCGCTGTCGGATTTTTATAGAGGTTTTCTCCTCGCAGGCCGGCCAATTAAGGCAAGCCCTCTCCGGTCACCAACTCCCCGACGTATCCAGCCTCGCTAACTGGAATTGTTGAAGGAAGAGTCGGTGATTACGGCATTCACGGGGTGACGAGCGAGATAGCGTCAACCCCGGGCACCCCTTTCGGAGTGCCTCCCCTCCCCCTGACGTTTGACCGAGTACTACCCCCCAGTCCTAGACAGAAGGTCTAGTTCCCATAGGCACGCCGAACCTTGGGAATGGGTGACGCAGGCTCGCATCCATTGTCATCTCTGCTGAACAGAGACGTACAAGGAGCGAATTCCACCTCCGCCACCTGCGTCGAGTGCCAGGTGTTAGTCATCGACGACAGTGACCCCAGGGATCGCCATCGAGGAGCTAAGTCACGCGATGAAGGCCCCCGAAGAGACTGTCGTCGACGTCCAGGGTGCACCGTCCCGAAGCCATTGTCGTTCCCTCGGACGTATCCTTAGGACAACAATGGATCGGGCACACGAGGAGGTCTCCTGGCCTTGCACCCCAACCTAACCTAACCTTTTTTTTTTTTTTTTTTTTTTTTTTATTGACGAGGGGGAAACCTTCAAAAGGTCCCCGACCGCCCTGGGAGAGGCAGATCGGGGTATGTGGGATTTTTACCTCACTAAAACCCCCCCGGTGGCCATCCTCAGTGCTCAGGGGGGACTCCGGGTACTCTGATAGATCGCACCGGTGTCCCCCCACACTTTGCCGGGGCACATCCCCGGGGCAGCTGTGTCGCCGCCCCTGGAGACCTCGCTGTGCAAGGCAGCGCGAGCCACGTCGCGCTGCCACCTTCCCGGGCCCGCGGCTCAGTGGTCAAAGCTCCCACCCCGACCACCGCCAGCAGGCCCTCCGGCCCCCTTTTAGTCGCCTCTTACGACAGGCAGGGGATACCATAGCCAAATTCTTAGACCCTGGCTATTGGGTGGACGGTCCGGGGCGTGCGTTGCCTCCGCCCCGCCGTCGCCGTCGTCTCCGAGAGGGATCGGCTCTCTCCCGATCCCGCTCGGAGGCCTCCTTCTGGGACATTACTGTCTCGCAGAAGGAGACTACGGCCCTCCATGCCTCTCTGTCTGCCAGCATAGCCGTCACTACGCGTGGCAGAGAGAGGTCCTGCCCGATCCTGGTGACCAGGATTCGCCGTTCCGAGCTCCACGCTGGGCACTGCTCCAGCGTGTGCTGTGCGGAATCCCGGTCACTGCCGCAATGGTGGCATTGCGTCGTCGGTTCGCGACCGATCCGATTCAGGTACTCACCGAAACACCCGTGTCCGGTGAGTACCTGCGTCAGCCGGAAGGTGACGTGGTCCTTCCTCTTTAGCCAGGGCCCGAGGCTCGGCAAAATTGCACCGACAGCGCGTTGGCGGGCGTTCTGCGGCTCGCAGAGCCGCTCCCGCCACGTTACGAGCGCGTGTCGGTGCTCCTGCCTTCTCACTTCAGCCGCATTTGGAGGCGCAGTTCCGTCCGCCCGGCGGAGACGGTCGTAAATACGAGCATCCATCTCCGCCAGGATGTCCAGGGGCGGAAACCGCGCCAGGACAGTGGCCGCCTCAAAAGACAGGGTCCGGTACCCTCGTGCGACCCGGATGGCCATAGGACGCTGCATACTATTGTACATAGTTCTGCAGCGCCTAACACCCAATCTGGAAGACCAGACGGGTGCTCCGTAGAGAGCCACGGATCGCACGACCCCCGCATAGAGGCGGCGGACTCCTTCACTCGGCCCCCCGAGATTGGGCAGCAGTCTGTGCAATGCACCCGCTACCCTCTTGATCCGGGGGACCATGCGGCTGAAGTGCTCCTCAAAGCCCCAGCGACCGTCCAGGGTGAGACCAAGGTACTTCAGGTACCGTCCCACCCGGACATCCACGTCACCTACGCGAACCGACGAGCTGGGTGGTTCCCTTCCCCTCGGGATCTTGTGGAACCACAGCGCCTCGGTCTTTTCCGGCGCTACCCGAAGGCCCAGCTCGTGGATTTTCTCCACGACGCATGCCACGCCAAGCTCGGCGAGCCGGTTGGTCTCCTCGAAAGTGGCCCCGACGGCTAGCACCAGCGTGTCGTCCGCATAGCAGACGATGCTAACGCCGTCGGGGCGGTCGACCCGCAGGACCGCATCGTACGCGAGGTTCCACAGGAGTGGCCCTAGGACCGATCCCTGTGGGACCCCGCAGTACACCTCCCTCCGGTGAACTCGTCCATCTCCGCCCACATATTGCACGCACCTGTCGCGCAAGTAGGCACAGACCACGCGCTGCAGGTAGGGGGGCACGCGGTGGTACACCAGGGCCCCCCTTATTGCGTCCCAGGGCAGGCTATTGAAGGCGTTGACTATGTCAAGGCTGACAGCCAACGCCACTCCGCCCCGGGATACAGCCTGCGTCGACAGTGTTCGGACGCGTATGATCGCGTCCACTGTCGACCGCGCGCGTCGGAAGCCAAACTGGTCTTCCGACAGGTCCGGCCCGACGCTCGTCAGGTGCGTACTGAGGCGGTCCGCCAACACTCTTTCGAGCAGCTTACCCGCCTCATCTAGTAGGCAGAGAGGACGATACGCGGAGGAAGAATCTGCGGGTCTTCCATCCTTATGGAGGAGAACCAACCCAGCCACTTTCCAGCCTGAGGGGAACACGCCGCAGCGTAGGCAGTCGTTAAACAGCCGCCGCAGCCTATTCCCCAGCCCGTTGGGTAGAGCCAACACCCAGGCCCGACCAGGAATTCCGTCGGGGCCTGGCGCCGTGTTTCGGGCTCCGAGGCGCCTTACGGCTCGGTCCAGCTCATCGGTCGTCACCCCCATCTCTTCGGTCCAGATGATCGGTTCCGAAGGAGGGGGGGCGGGACTGCTCTGGACCCTGGGGAAGAGGGTGTCGACGACCCTCTCCACGAATGCCGGGTCCAGAGTTTCCGTCAACGGAGGGACCCACGGGCGCAATTTGCCCAGTACCATCCTGTACGGGCGGCCCCATGGATCCCTCTCCAGTCCCCCGATGAGCTCATCCCACGACCGAGCCTTGGCGCTGGCAATGGCTGCCTGCAGCGCCTTCGTGGCGCCTCGATAGGCCACGTAGGCTCCACCCAACTCTTCGGCTGTGGCTCGCCTTCTTCTCCGGGCACGCGTGTACTGGCGTCGGGCGCGGAGGCATATCTCGCGCAGCTCCGCGATGCTTTCCGACCACCAGTACACGGCCCGGGGCTTGGCAGATCTGGTCCGGGGCATCGACGCGTCACATATGGACGTCATCGTGTCCCGGAACCAGGCGGCTTCCCTTTCAGGATCGGGCAGGATCCCATCTTCTTGGCCCTCAGGCCAGGCCGCGACGATGGCTGCGGCGCAGAGACGATCTCTGTCCAACCGCTTGAGAGACCATCGTCGCGGCGGGCTGCTACTGCGGCGGCTGTCGGGGCGGGGAAGGCGGATGGCCACATCCATCGCTATGTAGCGATGGTCGGATAATGTGACCATCTCCTCTGCCACTCTCCACCCCGTCACCATGCGCGCTGCCTGGGGAGTCGCCCACGAAAGATCCACGATCGACTCCCCCTGCCAGCGCACGCAGGTGCTGACGGACCCCCGGTTCAGCAACCGGAGGTCCAGCGCCGCCGCCCATTCCAGCACTGTCTCCCCCTTTTGGTCATCCCGGGCGCTCCCCCACTCACGAGAGTGAGCGTTGAAGTCGCCCAGGACGAGCACGGGACGAGGCAGACTTCTGCGAATGCAGTTGGCCACCCCGTCCAGGTACGCCTCGTAGACGGCGAGGGTACAGTTGGGGGAGACGTAGCAGCCCACAACGACTATTCGGCCCCAGTTCACGGCGACGTATCCCAGCCCCCTCTCAATGAGGGAGCAGGGAGGGTCGCCGCTACCGCCACCCCAATATATGGCGACGGAGTCCATGTCGTCACCAAACCAGCGAGGATGGTTTGGGACGACGCGATATGGCTCCGCCACCACCGCCAGTGCAACCGACCACTGCGCGACGGACTGCTGGAACAAGTCCTGCGCCGCGCGACAGTGGTTGAGGTTGCACTGTAAGGCTCGTAGGGGCCTTAAGTCCGTGTTGGGGCCCTGGTTGTCGCCTCAGTCGGGGTCAGCCCCGACTGAGCCGGACCCGTGCCGCTCGGCTTCGTGGGACCCGGCTTACGGCCCCTTTTGCCACGAGGAGCGGAGCATTTCTTGCCCCCCATCCTGTGGCCAGAGGGCCGGCCCAGGTCCGCGCAGAGCAGGCACTTCAGCGGGCGAGTGCACTGACTCGCCCGGTGGTCCGCCTCGCCACATGCGTAGCACATGGAGCTCCGGTCCGTCTTGCTCGGACATGTGCTACGCACGTGACCGATTTCGAGGCACCGGAAGCACTGCAGGGGCCTTGCCTCCAGTGCCTCGACCCTCACGGATACCCACCCCACCTGGATGCGCCCAACTGCAAACAGTTTGCGCACCGCGGTGAGTGGGCATAACCTAACCTAACCTAACCTAACCTAACCGGATCGGGTAAGGAAAGGCAAAGACAGGAAGATTGTAGTGGGCTGCGGATCCCTTCAAGAAAGAGAGAAGGTCAAGGAGCGCCTGCAAAGTGTAGGAGGTGGTCGGCTCAGGGTGGAAGAGGTCCAAAACAAGGACCCGTTATTGGTTCTGAAGGACGTGCTGTCCTACAACAGCGACGACGACATTGTCGACGCCCTTCGGAACCAAAATCGGGACCTGTTTGTGGGCCTCACAAAGGAGCAAGTCCGGCTGGAGGTCCGCTTTCGGCGGAAAGCCAGGAACCCCCATGCCGGTCACGTGGTTATGCGGGTGTCCCCCGCGGTTTGGACTAGAGTAGTCGAGGCCGGGGCAGTGCACGTTGACCTACAAAAGGTCAAAGCGGAGGACCACTCTCCGCTCGTGCAGTGCTCCATGTGCCTCGGCTACGGGCACGGGCGGCGGTTTTGTAAAGAAACCGTCGTCAAGTGTAGCCATTGCGGGGGCGCCCACACTAAGTCCCAGTGCGCTGACTGGCTCGCCAATGCAGCCCCACGATGCTGCAATTGCAGCAGCGCCAAGCTGGACCAGACCGAGCACAATGCTTTTAGCTCGGAGTGTCCAGTGAGGCGCAAGTGGGATGCATTGGCCAGGGCCAGTGTAGCGTACTGCTAAGGGCACCACGGTGGACCCCACCAGCAGCAAACCGATCAGGATGGCCCAGGCCAACCTCCAGCGGAAAAACCTCGCCACAAGCGAGCTTCTGCTGGAGATGGTCAGGAGGAAGATGGACGTCGCGTTGCTCCAGGAGCCCTACGTGGGTGGGGCTCGAAGTATGAAAAATCACAGGGGCGCCAGGATCTACCAGAACACTGGCAGCGGGGAGGGCACTGTAAAGGCGGCAATAGCCGTCTTTAACCAAGACCTCGATGTCTTACAGTGCCCAGAACTCACCACCGACAACATCGTGGTGGTGAGGATCCGAACCAGTGCCTGGGAGATCTCTGTCGTCTCCTATTACTTCGAGCCAGACCAACCCATAGGGCCATACTTGGAGCACCTGGACGCCATCGTCAAACACCTCGGGCCTGGATCCATCCTGATAGGCGGCGATGCAAATGCGAAAAGCAACTGGTGGGGTAGCAGCAGAGTCGACCACAGGGGGGAGGATTTTGCTGGCGCTCTGGAGGACCTGGGCTTGCAGGTACTCAACGAGGGCAACACCCCGACCTTCGACACCTGGCGGGGTGGTCGGCAGTACACCAGCCATGTCGATGTAACGGCCTGCGCTGCGGACCTGCTCGACCTGGTGGACGACTGGAGGGTAGTAGAGGACCTCACGAGCTCGGACCACAACGGCATCACCTTTAGCGTCAACCTGAAGAGGGCAAAGGGAGTGCGGATCCACAGGACCACAAGACTCTATAACACAAAAAAAGCAAACTGGGACCAGTTTCATGAGAAACTGGCCCAGTTAAAAACGGAATTCAAAATTAACACAACCGAAATTAAAAACATACACAACGTGGCCCATTTGGAAGACTTTTTGGACAAATACATTGGCATAATAACAGAGTCTTGTGGCCTGTGCATCCCCCGTAAGAAGGTTGACGAAAAGCTCAACATGCCGTGGTGGTCCGAAGAACTCGCTAAAATGAAGAAGGGAGTCACCACCAGGAAGCGCAGGATCAGGTGTGCAGCGCCGGTCCGAAGGGCAAAGGTCGTCGGTGAGTACCTGCAAGCGAAGAATGAGTACGAGTCAGCCGCAAAAACCGCCCAGATCGAGAGCTGGAAGAGTTTCTGTGGGAAGCAGGATAAGGAAAGTGTTTGGCAGGGCATTTACAGGGTGATAGGCAAAACCACCACCCGTCAAGAAGACCTACCCCTCGTTAAGGACGGGAAGGAGATGACCCAACAGGAATCGGCGCGGTTGTTGGCGGAGACCTTTTACCCCGAAGACCTGGAGAGTCTGGACAATGCCGACCACCGCCGGACCAGAGCCGAAGCCGAGAGCGTAAACGAGTGGGTCCATGACGATGATCCTCATGACCCACCGTTTACGTGGCAAGAGCTAAAGTCCGCGGTGGAGAGTTTTGATCCAAAGAAGGCCCCAGGGTCGGACGGGTTCACCGCCGACATCTGCTGCCAGGTCATCACCAAGGACCCCGTCCTTAACCTAGCCCTGTACAACAAGTGCCTGGAGCTATCCTGCTTCCCACGCACCTGGAAGGAAGCCACGGTGGTCGTCCTGCGGAAGCCTGGCAAGGACGACTACCGCGACTCCAAAGCGTACCGGCCTATAGGACTCCTCCCAGTGATGGGGAAGATCTTCGAGAAGATGGTGGTCCGAAGGTTGCAATGGCACCTGATTCCCCGGATGAGTACTCGCCAGTACGGATTCATGCCCCAGAAGAGCACCGAGGACTCCCTCTATGACCTTATGCGACATATTCGTGGTAACCTAGCCGATAAGAGGCTGGTTACCATGGTGTCGCTGGACATAGAGGGAGCCTTCGACAGCGCCTGGTGGCCAGCACTTAGGGTCCGACTGGCTGAGGAAAAGTGTCCGGTGAATCTCAGGAAAGTCATGGATAGCTACCTTCGGGACCGGAAGGTGAGGGTGCGGTACGCCGGTGAGGAGCACGCCAAACACACCAACAAAGGTTGCGTGCAAGGCTCCATCGGCGGACCCATCCTCTGGAACCTTCTTCTCGACCCATTGCTGAGAGGACTCGAAGCACGGGGCGACTATTGTCAGGCTTTTGCCGACGATGTCGTCCTCGTGTTCGCCGCCGACACGGCGCTGGAGGTGCAGAGACGTGCCAATGCCGCCCTCGCGTATGTCCGGGAGTGGGGTGTCAAAAACAAGCTCAAGTTCGCGCCACATAAAACCAAAGCAATGCTTATGACGCGTAAGCTGAAGTTTGACACACCACTCCTGAGCATGGGCGGGGTCGACATTGGCATGTCTGATGAGATCAAGATCTTGGGGCTCACGATCGACAAAAAGCTTACGTTCAACGCCCACACCGCGAACATCTGTCGGAGGGCGTTGAACATTTACAAGCAGTTGTCGCGAGCCGCCAAGATCAGCTGGGGACTCCACCCGGAGGTCATCCGTATGATTTATACGGCAACGGTGGAGCCAGTGATCTCCTACGCCGCCAGCGCCTGGGCGCCGGCGACGAAAAAACTTGGAGTGCAGCGACAGCTGGGCGCAGTCCAACGAGGATTCGCGCAAAAGCTGTGTGGGGCCTACCGCACCGTCTCCCTGAACGCGGCACTGGTGCTGTCTGGGATACTTCCCCTCGACCTTCGAATACAAGAGGCAGCCGCCCTGTTCGAAGCGAAGAGGGGAGTACCCCAGACAATACTAGGCGATCGGGAGATGGAGCGGCGGGTACCTCCCACTGAAGCCCCGCATCCTGCCGAGCATATGAGCTTGGAGTTCGTGTGCCTGGTAGACGAACAACAAGTGAGAGACCGCGTTCACCACGCGGTCCAGTATTACACGGATGGCAGCAAGATTGAGGGCAAGGTCGGAGCCGCATTGACTCTGAGAAGCAATGGGGCCGAGACCAAAGCCCTCAAGCTTAAGCTGCCACCGCACTGCACCGTCTACCAGGCGGAACTCCTGGCCATATGTAAGGCAACAGAGATGGTTAACAAGGGGGCCGATACCAGCTGCGCGATCCTCAGCGACTCGCGCTCGGCTCTCGAGACCGTCATCAACGCGAGTTCCCCCCATCCCCTGGCTGTCAAAACACGATACAACATTCACCACAGCAGACTCCAGAACAAGGATATTTCCTTGTTCTGGATTAAAGCACACGCGGGGTTGGAAGGGAACGAGCGGGCCGACCATCTGGCCAAGGAGGCGGCTCTGCACTCCAAGAAGAGGCCGGACTACGACGGGTGCCCGGTTTCATTCGTCAAGCGAGAGCTCCGTAGCGCCTCGCTTGAAGAATGGAACCGGAGATACAAATCTGGCTCTACGGCTGGAGTAACGAAGACGTTCCTTCCCGACGCCGTGGAGGCATACAGGCTGGTCCGAAAGCTCCGCCCGGCGGGCGTGATGACGCAAGTACTCACGGGGCACGGTGGGTTCTCAGAGTACCTGCACAGGTTCAAGTGCAAGGAGAACCCATCGTGTTTCTGTGAGCCGGGCGTGAGCCAAACAGTCGGACACGTCCTTGCCGAGTGCCCGGCCTTCGGGAAGGAGCGCTTCGAAGCGGAGATGCGGCTGAACAAGGACATCAGGGTAGACGGTTTCGCGGCGCTGCTGAGGTGTCCACGGTCGCGAAACATGTTTGTGGATTTCTGTAAAAAAGTAAGTATAACTGTTATACAGAGAAATAAAAGTTAACTTCTCACAATACCTAGTAGGTATTGTGAGAAGTTAACTAGAGCTGAAACAAAATAAAAATTAGAAAGTAAATAAGTAGATTGAAGAAGCAAAGAGCAAAATTAGTAATGGAAGTTTGAGGATAAATATGAAGAATAAATAGATAACGAATTGTAAATAAATATAATGGAATTTTTAAATGATAGATAATAGGTTCAAAATAGAAATATGAAATTATATTAGAAACTTAATGTAAAATAAAAGAGTATAAATTAAAGATAGAAACAGAAAGGCAAAACAAAATCTCTGGCTTCGTCAGAGGACAAGAGGGCGGCCCTAAAGGGGCAACAAAAAAAAAAAAAAAAAAAACCTAACCTAACCTAACCTAACCTAACCTTTTTTTTTTTTTTTTTTTTTTATTGACGAGGGGGAAACCTTCAAAAGGTCCCCGACCGCCCTGGGAGAGGCTGATCGGGGTATGTGGGATTTTTACCGCACTAAAACCCCACCGGTGGCCATCCTCAGTGCTTTGGGGGGACTCCGGGTACTCTGATAGATCGCACCGGTGTCCCCCCACACTTTGCCGGGGCACATCCCCGGGGCAGCTGTGTCGCCGCCCCTGGAGACCTCGCTGTGCAAGGCAGCGCGAGCCACATCGCGCTGCCACCTTCCCGGGCCCGCGGCTCGGTGGTCAAAGCTCCCACCCCGACCACCGCCAGCAGGCCCTCCGGCCCCCTTTTAGTCGCCTCTTACGACAGGCAGGGGATACCATAGCCAAATTCTTAGACACTGGCAATGGGGTGTCGTTCGTAAGCCTTTTTTTTTTTTTTTTTTTTTTTTAGCCAAATTCTTAGACCCTGGCTATTGGGTGGACGGTCCGGGGCGTGCGTTGCCTCCGCCCCGCCGTCGCCGTCGTCTCCGAGAGGGATCGGCTCTCTCCCGATCCCGCTCGGAGGCCTCCTTCTGGGACATTACTGTCTCGCAGAAGGAGACTACGGCCCTCCATGCCTCTCTGTCTGCCAGCATAGCCGTCACTACGCGTGGCAGAGAGAGGTCCTGCCCGATCCTGGTGACCAGGATTCGCCGTTCCGAGCTCCACGCTGGGCACTGCTCCAGCGTGTGCTGTGCGGAATCCCGGTCACTGCCGCAATGGTGGCATTGCGTCGTCGGTTCGCGACCGATCCGATTCAGGTACTCACCGAAACACCCGTGTCCGGTGAGTACCTGCGTCAGCCGGAAGGTGACGTGGTCCTTCCTCTTTAGCCAGGGCCCGAGGCTCGGCAAAATTGCACCGACAGCGCGTTGGCGGGCGTTCTGCGGCTCGCAGAGCCGCTCCCGCCACGTTACGAGCGCGTGTCGGTGCTCCTGCCTTCTCACTTCAGCCGCATTTGGAGGCGCAGTTCCGTCCGCCCGGCGGAGACGGTCGTAAATACGAGCATCCATCTCCGCCAGGATGTCCAGGGGCGGAAACCGCGCCAGGACAGTGGCCGCCTCAAAGGACAGGGTACGATACCCCCGTGCGACCCGGATGGCCATAGGACGCTGCATACTATTGTACATAGTTCTGCAGCGCCTAACACCCAGTCTGGAAGACCAGACGGGTGCTCCGTAGAGAGCCACGGATCGCACGACCCCCGCATAGAGGCGGCGGACCCCTTCACTCGGCCCCCCGAGATTGGGCAGCAGTCTGTGCAATGCACCCGCTACCCTCTTGATCCGGGGGACCATGCGGCTGAAGTGCTCCTCAAAGCCCCAGCGACCGTCCAGGGTGAGACCGAGGTACTTGAGGTACCGTCCCACCCGGACATCCACGTCACCTACGCGAACCGACGAGCTGGGTGGTTCCCTTCCCCTCGGGATCTTGTGGAACCACAGTTAGGGCCTAGGTTGTGTAGGTGTAGTTTAACTAAAAGTGAAGTGACCCTCCAGAGAGAAAACAGTGTTTTCACGAGTCTCCGACTCGCCGAGAGGAAGGAAACCGCTCGGATCTCATCGACATTCTTCACAAATTCACCGATTTTTGCATCAGTTCATTGGCGCCACTTCCCAGGGTCCCTGAAAAAAGTTGGACGAAATTAAGATAAGTTTTCACGAAGTTACAGCGATTTCACTGATCTCGACTGCGTTTTTAGAACTTTTTCTGACTTTTTCTCTTTTATCTCCGCATCAAGATCTTTGACCCCCCTTTTTTAGTGGGAAATCCTGTGTATTGCCCCCCAAGGCACATCCCTGAAAACTTTCAGATTTTTAGCACGCATATTTCCAGAGATATTCGGTATTTCACACTTCTGCCAGCATCGTTGTTACGTAAGTGCATTCCAAAAAATAAATTTTTCCCGAAGGCTTTTTGAAATTTCTTTTTGGCTATATATATACCTTGACGGGAAAAAATAACATTAAAAGTGGTCCCAACTCTCTTACTCAACTCCTTGACCCCCAAAACTCAATTTCACAAAAAACACTTGTTTTTTTTGGCTCCCCTTCTCAACCCCTACCTCTCGGGTTGCTTTTATTTATACCACCTTTTGGGCAACCCCGTTTTCCTCCGGTATACCAAATTTCATCGAAATCGGGCTGTGGGTTGAAAAGTTATCCCCAAAAAAACAACTTTTCTGGGATCCGCGGGGTCACAAACCTTTCGGCACAAATTCAAAAATTAAAAATTAAAAATTTATTTTGAAATTATTGTTTTATCGTTTGTCCTGGTGTGCTCAAATAGTTTTGGGTAATTTTGTGTTCTTACATACTACAAAATAAAAGACGTGGTGTCCTCACACGAATATTCGTAAACATTTTAATAAAGACAAAAGAATATCTGTCTGAGGCCCATTGACTGATAGCACTTTTGACATAGTATTTTAAATTTCATATTTTGTGTTTTTGACATCTGAAATCAAACTTCTGTGTTTTGTGTATTTCATAAGTGTAATAACGGGATTCCTCACACGAATATTAGACAAATAATATCTGTCTGAGGCCCAAAAACAAAAACTTGAGGTGTTGAACTCCTCAAAACTACGTCTTTTTGTGTTTTTATAGTGTCGTTTATTGTGCTTTTATTGTGTCTTTATTGTGGTTCTTTACAAACCTGTGCTGTCCCACCGACCAGTGAAATTGAATTTTAACATTTAAAAATATTTATTATTGTAGCAACAAACAACTGTGAAAACAGTTCAATACCCCTGACCTCATTAGCGAACAAAAGAATTATCGCACAGTCTTGTTCCGCAGGGTTTACACCACCTGTACTTTGAACTGCCCAGTTGTAATCTCCCAGTATTATCGGGAAATTATTGTGCTAGATTGGGGACTTTTGTAATTGTTTTTTATTTTTGTTTTATTTGTTTTTGTTTGTTTCCATCGCACTTTATCGACCTTCATAGTCTTAATTGTTTGCAAAATTCCAGCGTCGTTCTTTTAAAAATTTTCATACATTAGTCTTCGCCTCTTGGCAATAATACAGTTTAAAAATATACTTAGTAAATTATATATCACATCTTATTCAATTAATTATATTCTGAGACTATAATCTATTCATTCCAATTTCATAACTTACATCAAATTTAAACTTACTATTCGTAAATCAGCAAATAAAAATCTGCACACTGGTAACACTGTGCAAAATACCAGTTCTAGAACATTCCTTACCAATTACGGTCAATTCTCAATAGTCAATAGTAATACTGTGCAAATTGAATTTCAATACTTTTCTTGTATAAATTTAAATAAATAACTTCACTAAACGCTGTGCAAATAGATTGTTGTTATATTTACAACAAACAAAATTGGAAAATTGAATACTTACATCAATTATCAACAAATTATTCAAAAATCTGCAAATAAAAATTTGCACACTAGTAACACTGTGCAAAACACCAGTTCTAGAACATTCCTTACCAATTACGGTTAATTCTCAATAGTCAATTGTAATACTGTGCAAATTGAATTTAATACTTTCCCTGTAAAAATTTTAAAAAATTTACTTCAGTAAACGCTGTGCAAATTGATTGCACGACAAACAAGATTGAATAAAAAAAAAAAAAAAAAAAAAAAAAGAACTTAATTTACATACAAAGCCCCGTCCTGCCTGAGACACATTAATTAAGCCTAAGACTGTTATTTATATTTTTATTTTATTTGGACAAAAACGGTTTTGTTGACCAGTTTTTACTAGCTTTTAAGACTATTCGTGTCCCTATTGACACTTTAGACTGCCGATATTGGCCTAGCACTTAGTTGACCTCCGGGGTGTCTTATTGGGCACCCATTTTAGTTTATTCCTAGTCGTAGGTTAAGAGTTTGTATTATATAATTATTTTGAGACGGCCTTTTGACAAATTTTAGTAATCTTTGTAATTGTAATTTGGGCTCCTTTCTAACCTTATTATTGACATATTATTAGATTATTGACCGTTTCATTAACTTATAATATTTACAAATTATTTATTGTTGATTATTTATCCTCTGCACTTTGTCGCTCATTTTTACAATTTCTGCTGCTTTAGTGTCATTTTACAGTTTTAATTTCTGTGTTAAATTATATTGTGTCGTCTAAATTTTGAAAATGAGGAGCGTTCGCACCCCAATGTGTTCTGTCCGTAGGACCATTATTTACACACCCTCGCCAGAGGAGGTCGCACCCCAAAGGGAAGTGGTGCGACACAGTGAGAAGAAGAAGGAGGCAGGAACCACCTTTATCAAGTCCCCCTCTCCATCCCCGGTCCCCGTGGCTGCCTCGACGGTTACTCGGAGGCCTAAGCCGAAGGCGGCACCGGTTCGCAGTGCTCCCACAGAAGCCTCCGAGAGTCCACCTAAAAAGCCGGCACCCGCTGGTAGAGTCGCCGAAGCACGGGCGTGCCTGAACAAGGCCAAGCTACACCTGGGTAACTCCCGAAACCTGAGAACGGATATCAAGGAGGGAGTTATCCAGGCCATCGACCGGCTCTACCAGCTGGTGAAGGAGGCCGAAGCCGAAAAGGGAAGGGGAGGGGGTAGGGAAGAGACAGAGGAAATAATAGTGGTAGAAAAAGTGGTGCCACAGAAGTGTAGGGACGTTGGGACGGGAGAACTGGAAAAGCGGATGGAGGAGCATGCCACATTGATACGAGAAAATACCCGGAAAATGGACGAACTAAAGGAAATGATAGGAAAGCATGGTGTGGCCCTGGAGAAGACCACGTACGCGGGTGTGGTGGCGGCAGGACCGAAACCCGTGGTCCCGACTCAGGCCCCACTGCACTCGGTCGCGGTCAGCTCCAAGGAGGTAGATGATACCGGGGAGGATGTCCTGACCCACATCCGTAAGGCCGTAAATGCCAAAGACGGGTGGGTCAGGATCGAAAGGGTAAGGAAAGCAAAAGATCAAAAGGTCATTGTGGCATGCTCCTCAAAAGAGGATAGAGAAAAAGTTAAGGAGCGCCTCAAGAACGCAGGTGATCGGCTCCTCGTCGAGGATATTAAGAATAAGGACCCCCTCCTGGTCCTCAGGGACGTGATGTCGTACAATAGCGACGAAGACGTTATAAACGCCCTGAGGAACCAGAATAGGGAACTATTCGACGGCCTCGACGAGGAAGACGTCCGGCTGGAGGTCCGCTTTCGGCGGAAAGCTAGGAACCCCCACGCCGGCCACGTGGTCATGAGGGTGTCCCCCGCAGTATGGACGAGAGTGACCGGGGCAGGCGCGGTGCACGTGGACCTGCAAAAGGTCCGAGCAGCGGATTATTCGCCGCTCGTCCAATGCTCGCGCTGCCTCGGCTACGGGCACGGGCGGCGTTTCTGTACTCAGAAAGCCGTCGCGTGTAGCCACTGCGGAGGGGCCCACATGAAGTCCGAGTGCGCGGACTGGCTGGCCAACGTTGTCCCGCGATGCTGCAATTGCAGCAGCGCCAAGCTGGACAAAACCGACCACAATGCTTTTAGTCGGGAGTGTCCAGTTCGGCGCAAGTGGGACTCGTTGGCTCGGGCCAGTATCGCGTACTCCTAGGGACACCACGTGGAGTCACGCCGATCACCAACAGGCTGGTGAGCATGGCGCCCCTGGGGCGCTCAGCTTGCAGACGCCCAACAATGCCGACGGGACAGCGGACCGCAGACGCGGCCACGCCGGATCAGACCACAGCGGCAATAAAATGGCAAAAAACTTTGGCCGGTTTCGTGGGAAACCGGCTAAGCTTAAAGCAGAAGAAACCGGGCCGCTGTGGTCCGATGCTACAAAATGGCAGGTCGCGTCTGGACACGCTGTGCAGACCGAAGGCGCTGAAGAGTGTCTGCGGGACAGGCCAGGGAAGAGGGTCGAAGAACTGTCGCACAGCATCGCTAAGGTTGGCCAAGCCCATCCTCTCGGGGGGCCTGGAATATACATGTACAACGGCTGTCCAGAGAGCTAAAAGGCTGGGCCATGTTGATACATGGCCCACCCGTTTGCAATAAAAACTCGCACGCGCAGCCGTCATCCCAGGGCCCCTGGGAAGACGATTGCTGTAAACTGGAAGGAAGAAATAAGAGTAAGTTAAAAGAAAGAAGAGTAATGTAAAAAGACGACAAGAAATATAAGTGAAAAATCTACACACACACACACAAATACACACCATAATAAGTGGCAGAAATTCTAAAATATGATAGACAAAGTCTCAGCCTACGGCCGAGGAAACGCGCGACGCCTAAAGGGCGTCAAAAAAAAAAAAAAAAAAAAAAAAAAAACCTAACCTAACCAACCAACCAACCAACCAACCAACCAACCAACCAACCAACCAACCAACCAACCAACCAACCAACCAACCAACCAACCAACCAACCAACCAACCAACCAACCAACCAACCAACCAACCAACCAACCAACCAACCAACCAACCAACCAACCAACCAACCAACCAACCAACCAACCAACCAACACAACATGCACAACTTATTTGCATATGTGTATGCACAACTTATTATAAATATAATCTTATTATTATATTACTTTTTTTTTCCACGTACATTACGTTAATAATTACAGCTAATGTCTGACTTGGCGTTTTCTAGAATTGTTACGTATTCCTTATTTGTCGAAGGCATCCACTACGCCACTAATTCGACCCCCAAGGAACTTACGTGGGGGTTCAATGCTACTATTTCATATATTACTGCCACGCAGGCGAAGCTGCGGGCCCCAGCTAGCTTATAATAATCCGATTTAAGCATTCTACATCAATACCTTGATTACTAAGACACTTTTTACTTGAGACATAATTCATTAAAGACTTACTTATCATAAGTAAGTCTTTAATGAATTACAATTTGCCTGATTTTTGTGGGATTTTATTTAAGTACCAACCCTATTGTTTTATTTATTTTTAGTAAGTAATCCAAATCTAGGAGCCACTGGTTCATGGTCGGAAAGGCCGTGGAAATGAGGATACACTGAAACTCCGGAAAGCATCGAGACTTTATTCATACTAAATTAAACTATATATACAAAGAAAAGAGCACAATGATACCTAGTATAAAAAGTGTTTAACTCCATCTAGTGACAGAAACACAAACTTAAACAGCCACCATAGAGGATCACGCTGCATTTCATTAATTGGCTATAATATATCGTTAGGTATATTGTTTCCAGTTTTGACATACTTAGGTACTTACATGCCATCGTAAGTATGATCTGTTCAGTCGAATTAAATATTCCATTCCATTACTGTAATTTTTTGTGAGGTTCGTAAAGTCATATTGCAGCATTTGCGGTAATGATCTACGTATGTATAGGTAACGTAACATCGTAACACCTTATTTATGACAGGATGACAGGATGACAGGATAGTCGGAAAGAAAACGATAAAAGCGGATTTGCTTTATAAACCCATATCGAAACATTGTCAAAAAAGCTTAGTTCAGCTGCGTTTGCGGTTAGAAAAAAAAAATTAAACAAATGACGGATATTGATACTGCTAGATTAGTCTACTACGCTTACTTTCATAGTGTCATGTCATATGGCGTATTGTTTTGGGGTTCCGCAACAGACTTAGATTCAATTTTTATACTTCAAAAGAGAGCCATCAAGGCAATATACTCGCTGGACCCCCGAGATTCTCTTGGAGATAAATTTAAAGAAATAAATATTCTCACCCTACCGTCACTGTATATTTATGAGAATTTGCTATACATGAAAAAAAAAAAAAAAAAAAAAAATTATTCATCTATTTAATTTAAACTCGGACATTCATTCAATTTCAACACGAAATAAACACAAAATTGTAGCTCCTAGATTCAGGTTAGCAAAGGTAAATAAATCATTCATGGGGAATTGTGTTCGTTTCTACAATAAAATCCCACAGTCAATAAACGCGTTAAATTATGATAAATTTAAGACACACATTAAAACTGTACTGATGAAGAAAGCTTATTATACAATTTCGGATTACATAAATGATAAAGACATATGGAATTAAAACTCTGCACAAGTAGCTCCTGGCAATGACATGGTATGCAAACTAGGGATGGCGATTCTTTCCAAAAAAGATGGATTTTAAATCGATTCGAATCGTAACTTGCTGAATCGATTCATAAAAAATCGAGGTCAAAAAGATCGATTTCTAAAAAATCTATTTTTTCTTGAGTCTGCATTTACAATGTAAATACAAATCCATTTTATGAAAAACAAGATACCATAATAAGCGATCACTTAGTATTAAAATCAGGGATTTTTTTAGTTCAAGAAATTCGATGATCACAATAATTTTTATAACAATATGAAAGTATCTGGTAAAAAAGAAGACATAATTTTACTTTCTACATGTATTTGTTATATTAAGTAATAATTTTAACAAAAAAAATACTGATTTCAAATTTTAATTCTAGAACTACTGAATAGATGAAAATCGTGTCGTGAATACAAAAAATCGAGTGTCGATTCTCTAGGGTGAAATATCGATTCACTGAATCGATTCAGTGTTACATATCGATTGAAAAAATCGATTTATTTGGCTCGAAAAATCGATTCTTCGATTAATCGATCTCAGATCGCCATCCCTAATGCAAACATGATATGTAAATCATTTGGTATTGTTTTTACGTTTTTAATTATTATTTTTTACACATGCATGCTGATACAATTTTCACTATTGTGAATAATTTATGATGTTTTTTTTGTAATTATTATTATTTTACTGTGTAATGAAATGTACATGATGCCAGCTGTAAATTCCTCGACATTCATAAGTGCCTTACCAGGGCCTAAACTGAATAAATCATTTTCATTTTCATTTTCATTTTCAAACACACGCGCGCGCTACCAATCTCCTTAGTGAGTCGTATGTCGTCTCCAGGACTTGCGAGATAGGGATGGGACACAATGAATGATATGACCTATCAAAACATCATAATTACTTATTATTAATGAAAACAAGAAAACAGATTTTCGAAATCGCTACGTAGTTATTTAGTACCAGTAGGTGAGGACTAGAGATGTCGGGTACTCCGGCTCATGATTATGCACTTTGTGTTTAGTGTGCGCTTTGCTGATGAATGTTACCGTTTTTTGTCAACATACCTTACCAAAATAAGGTTTTTGCTTACCTACTCATCCACTCGAAGTGTAACGTAATATTTAATAATGAATTTAGTCTATCCGAGCAATGCATTTTTATTCACTACTTATTTATAATTTTACTTTTAAATTATGGAACCTTTATTCGAGTGATTGCCAAGACATCTTAATCTAGCATTTTTTTAATAAATATACCATCCCTAGCGCAAAGCGAGTCGCCACGTGACCTCTGTACTGTATACCACCGCGACGTTTCTTTGATTCAAGCCGAAATCCGCGCGGTCGCTTTGATTGTTACTCCTTCGTACCTAACTAACTTTTAAATAATTATTAAATTGCAACTGTATTTAACATAATATACGTCATCATGCTCAAAGTTCACGGGATTATGAACTAGGTCAATGAACTCAAAAATTAGCGGAAGGTTACCTACTCGTAACAAAAAAATATTTTATGGGATTATTACAGGAAGTAATAGCTCATTTTATGCGAAAATAAGGTATTGATATGATCAACTTTGAACGTCAATTACTCGAAAACGGAAGAAGATATTTTTGTCATAATAATTTAACCTACTTCCTGAAATTGTATCCAATCACATATTTGAACGGCTGTCCCATTTCCTCCGACAGCCTGTATTCAACGGGGAGGTGTAAAACACCCGTCGGTGAATGAATAGGTGGTAAATGAAAGGCAGTATAGTGAACTCTCAGAGAGTATAATTAGATAGGTTTGTTCTTGGAACTATGACTGCAGGTACACTCGCGACAATCATACGGCACAGGGTAGCACTCACACAGTACTCATCACAACATCGTTTATTACTACAATCACTATAAATTAAGTAACATTATAAATAATTATCATCTCTGAATTTATCATGAAAATAATTATTATTCCCTATATTTAAGAATTAGTCGAGGATCACAAACAATCGATAAGAATAGTTATATCTAAAAATATACAAGTTTTGAACCTTCTGTAGGTATATCACGTTGCGGGCGGCGCGCTCGGCGGCCACTGCGCCACCGGCGCGCGCCCTGCCCTTCAGGTGAACTAATCTACGGCATCTAACTGCGGCTTCGCTATTTTTACAGCGACATTACCATGATCGGAACAATTGTATTACGAAACCTCTCGCGTTTCAGGATATTAGTCCCATTCAATGAATGTACCTACAACCCGCCGCAGTCTCCGGAGGAGCCGCCCCTCCGTACTCCTCCTCTCCCTAGGCCAGTTAAAGCTTTATAACTAAACTACGCACTAAAGTAAGTACTGATCGAAGACAATATTACTATAAAGTTGTACTTTATTTACTTCAATAAATAGGTACTTCTGCTACAACCTACGCTAACGATCACGATCTGTTGCAGTCGGAGTATCCGACGAGGATTTAGTAAACAGGAAACGAGTCTCTGGTATCTTACACTGACAGCTAGATAGGGCCCAGTGCGGGGCGGGCGTGTTCGGGAGTGTTCGGGCGTGTTCGGGCGCGCTCGGCGCGTTCAGGCGCGGCCGGGCGGCGGCGGCGGCTTAGTGTAGCGCTCGTCGGCGGCCAGCAGGCGGTCCAGCTCCTCGTCCTCGTAGAACACGACGAAGCACTCGGGCTTGGCGACCGCCTCAAAGATGGAGCACACGGAGGGCTTCACGTTGTAGAAGTAGAGCGGCTGGCGGCGCGCGTGGAAGTCCTCGGTGAGCTGGTGGATGCTCTGCGCGGCGGTGTAGTCGGCGCTGTAGATGTGCGTGCACTCCAGCACCACGGGCACGGCGCTGCCCGCCGCGCACTTCGTCACCAGCCGCCGCACGTAGTCCACCGACGGGAACATCAGGCAGCGGTCCGGCGTAATCATCAGGTACTCCGCGCCCAGTTGGCTCTGCACAACACACACACATCCGGTACCCCGCGCACAGTTGGATTTACACCTAACATCCATTAGAAGGTCTCGGCACCATGTTTTGCCCTAATATTTTATACTATTACTTATTGTGTTCCTGCTATGAAAGATTACGAGACCTCCTCATCTCTCATAGTCTTGATATAGGTGATACATGAGTACGTACAGTGTTTGGCACGTGTAGTGTGGCGTGGGTTACCTTGAGCATCTCCACGGAGAACTTGGGCCTGGCGGCGTGGTAGAGGATGAAGATGATGTTGACCACCACCCCGATGAGGATGCCCAGCTCGATGCGCAGCACGAGGCACAGCACGAACGTGCCCACGCCCGGGATCAAGTCCAACTCTACGCAACACAAAGTACATATACCCTTCTATTATAAATTGCTTCTACGTATTCATCAAGAAAATCTTTCATATTAAAGTTACTCGGGACTTATCACGATAATATTATGAAAATAACGTACCTCGACGTATCGATTGGGTTACACCAATCGTGGTCCGAGTAAATTTAAATATGAATATAAATCGCGAAATTTTAGGAAATGAAAATATCTTTATTTGATTAGACTTTTAACCAAGTAATTTCACATCTTCAGAACAACTCGATTACACAGGATTATACATGCTACATGGGTAGCATGGGTTTGAATGGTTGCTTTTACTGAGAAGTTCCTGGCAAGAAACTCAGTAAGTAATTACTCTTTTCTTCATAAATCGTAAAAAAAATTATATAAATAGCTACGTTCGTTCTCTTTGCCAGAGTAATTTCTGTGATGAATTGCATCGGTCAGAAATTCATAAAGACAGATAAACTGCCGTGCGTCACGCGTAAGTATTTTTATTAAATGTATGTAACGTAACAGAAGGTATTGAGTGATATTAAGAATATTTATTTGGGCGTATTTATCCTGCGTTGATAAGCATAGATATTGTACGCGCTATGTTTACTAATCTATATATAGGTGGACAGGAAAGTGTTGAGTCACACGCGATACAACGCGCTGCAAGGTTACAAATACATAGATTTTGTTCCGAGAACACGGAGCGACAGAGGGCATAGAAATTGCATCACTTAGTGCTACCTGGAAGTGGGATATTATAATGGATTTGACCTCGAGTGTTACAACTTGATACCATTATAGTAATCATAATAAATATCACAGTTTCATATAAATCAACAGGAAATACTTAGTTCAAAACTACAAAAGTTACTAGATCAACGTCGTCGATAATGTGAAAAACATGAAAGATTGTGTGTCACTCACTCTTGGCGCGCCACATGGGCTTGATGACGTTGTACTCCACCATGAACAGTATTGCGGAGATAATGACGGCCGCCAGCGCCGCCTTCGGGATGAACTCGAAGTACTGCGTGAAGAACTGCAGTGCCAGGATCACCATCACACCTGACAACACCGTACCACACACCGGTCAGAGTTTTATTATCTTATATATGCATGCCTTTATTCCCCGAAGGAGTAGGCAGAGGTGTACCTCCTTATAGTAGATTCATCCCAAAGATTACGTCCGATGAATTGTTTACATCATAGTGAGGGGAAGCCTGCAGTGATAGTGAGGGGAGGCCTGCAGTGATCGTGAGGGGAGGCCTGCAGTGATAGTGAGGGGAGGTCTGCAGTGATATGTGAGGCACGAACCGGTGTAGAGGCCGTTGAAGGGCGTCCTGACGCCGGAGCCGTTGGAGACGACGGAGCGCGCCAGCGAGCCGCCGCCGGGGTAGGCCTGCACGAAGGCGTTGGCCACGCCGGCCACGCCCAGCGCCACCATCTCCTGCGTGGCGTCGATGAGCGCGCTGCGCGAGAACGCCTTGCAGATGGCGATGTCCTCCAGCAGCACGATGACGGGGATCACCAGCAGGCCCGAGCCCAGCTCCGACACCATGTCCACGAAGTCCGCCGTCGTGTTGTCCGCGCGCACGTAGCTGAACGCCGGCAGTTGCGGCATCGGCACGCCCGACGGGATCGCACCTGCACGCACACACACCGTGCTTCAACTACTTACTAATCGCTGTCACGGCACCTTGAAACCCTTTTTTCGGTTGAAATATCATAATTATGTGAACGCCAAAACTGGATTTAATTATACGGAACCGAATAACATCAAATATGGTATTCTCCTTAAATGAGAATAACGATACGATGGCGATATCAAGCTACAGATTAGTCGCGTTGTAAATCAACACATTATAGTAGGTCACCTCGTTTCACTCCAACTTCCGTCAACTGTTAGACTCATTCAGACAATATTTGACGCAGATCAACTAGATTGTCCAGATTACCTTAATTTATAGCGCAACGTACATTATAAATTAGAACGAATCATAACGGATGAATACCATAAGTGACATTGTGAGATTGTCTTATGATTGGAAATAAACCCAAACTAATTTTCGATACGTAAATTCAGATTCTCAAAAACCGATCATGATCATTATAGTTCAGTTTATATAAGGACGCAGGACGGAGGAAAGAGGAGACTATGGAAGACTTCCAGCAGCTGATCGACATTAAGCTCGAGTACTCGGATATCGGTATTGCTTGTTAACAATCATAAACCAAGGTTCAAAATTATATTACTTTAAATACTAACTGTTAGAACTATTCCTATACCAACCGAAATACAAAGAAAGATAGCTCATCTGAAACACTATGTCTATGCCTCAATGTGCTCCGAAATTATATCTAAACGAGTAGGAAGTTTATTGGTAAATTACATAAAACTATAGGCTACTAAAGTTTACATTACTAAAGTCGAAATTATAAATTTAGCCAAAATGTGAAGCAATGACGTAATTTGATAAATACTTGCCAGATTATTTTTGGACATGGTAGACCTTGTGATTTTTTGACGTGTTATCGAAGTTCAAGCTTAGACCACTTGGAACCACGCGTTCGACTGACATTTGGCAGTACCCCAGGTGAGATGGAATACTTGTTCCATAAAACAGACACAATTATTGTATTTATCGATTTCCCCTTGATATGCTACGATAATAAGTTGATTATAAAATACGATGCAAAACTGAAAAAGCTCAAGAACTGAAAGGAGTACTTGATTATAAGTAATAATATGGTTTTCTACTGTTCTTGGAAGAATATTAATATTAATAATTATGCGTACTCTATTGACTATTGAAAAACAAATAAACCGAGACTTCCTGTTTCCTAGTGAGGACAACTCAGTTATAGAAACTAAACCGCTTTCCAATAAAGTACACAAACTGACACGGTGTTGTTTGTGACGACCTCGACGGGACCTCTCGGTGCTCTGTGATTCGTTTGCGCCAGTGCTACTGGGAATATGAAGTGCATGATCACTAGAGTTTGATGGAGTATCTAACTACTTCACTGACCGCCCCGTACGTTCTCGACTGGTGACCGCCGCAATGCAAAACAAATACATATTATTATACATTCGACATTATTTCGTTGCGCGTGAATTATTGGACCATACTATAAGAGCGCTATGGCGTATAAAGTCGAGGCATATGTCCTTAGATGTAAGGTATGTGTGGTAGACGTGTCAGGGGTATGGTGTACCGACCCATGAGGCGCACGGGCGAGGCGGCGTGGTTGGCGGCGAACCAGTAGCCGAGCACGCCCGACGCCACCACCACGATGGCGTTGCGGCACGTGCCCACCAGCCACAGGCACTTGGTCACCACCTTCTGACGCGTGCTCGGACCATCCTCGTTCTTCTCTCCCAACTTGATCATGCCTATCCTCTGGCAACACAATAATATTATCATAAGCTAATGCACTGCAATCACGCTTAACGAAATCAGTTCTTAGCGGGAATTTCTTAAAAATAGTCGGCAATCTTATATCTTGTTTGATGAGCAAATATTGGGGCAGTAATCAAATGAATTGATAATATTGTATGAAGATGGGGCCTCACCCTCATAAGCAGCAGCAGCGTGATGCAGGTGAAACCGAGCACTGGGTCCCAGAGCGCGGCGGCGTGCAGGTTGCGGAATATGGAGATCCACTGCTCCAGGAACGTCTCGCCCGTGACAGTAATTGCGAACAGGTCCTTGACCTGCGAGGTGGCGATCATGAGCGCCACGGCAGACGTAAAGCCCGAGCATACAGGCCCTGACACGAAGTTGACGAGGAAGCCCAGCCCCAGCACGCCCATGAGCAGCATGACCAGCCCCGAGAGCAGCGTGAGCAGCACCGCCTTCTCCAGCACGCCACCTGCCACCTGCCACGTGAGCAGCGACGCGATGGCCGTGGGCCCCGCGGGCACGGCGCGGCAGCCGCCCAGCACGATGTACACGAAGCAGCCCAGGAACGAGCCGTACAGTCCGTGCTGCGGCGGCAGGCCCGCGATGTTGGAGTACGCCAGCGACTGCGGGATCACCGTCAGCCCCACCGTGATGCCCGCTATCAGGTCGCCCAGCGCCTGCTCCGCGTTGTACCTGGCGCAAACAACACAAGCTTATGCTACTGCTACCGAACCACAACCATATTATCGCCTAACACTCAAGATTTATGTGGGAGTGCGCCTGACGACGGCACTGCTATGTCGTTGCCAAATTGAACAATTGGCTATACTTCTATATTTAAAGTGTATTATGGGACTCACTGCGGCAGCCAGGATGTGATGGGCACGCGCTTGTGCAGCGTCTTCATGTTGCAATACCGCTGCAGCGCCGAGCGCAGACCCTCGCGCGCACCACCCTCCGACACTGGCCATACATATCATTGGATCAAAACAAGTCAATAGCCACCAGCACATGTTTCATTACGCTCGTGTAGTCTTATGCTTAGGGTAATCAATAGAAAGAAATGTAACTAGCACGAGGACTGTTACCATAATATGGGACTTAATTATTTCAACGGGTCTGACTTCTCCAAACATAAAAAGTGCCTAATGAATTGTGATTGTACACAATATAATAAATGAGCAGAGTTTCTGAGATGTCGAAGGTTTTAAACTCCTTTACATACTTTTGAAGTTGGAGAGAGGGTAACGTAAGGATAGCGAAATATTGAGTCATTTTTGTACAGTAATACTTAGTACTTAACGGAATTTAAAACTAAAATAAATGTATCTTTTAGAACCATGAACCAACCTCCTTGAATTTATACAATCGTCGGGTCGTATACTTTTAGGTTTTGAACCGTATGAAATATGTTTCAAATGATTTGCACAGTGTTTACCTGTGTAACTAAGCTACGAAGGAAACTATTGTTATATTAAATTTAAAATGGATACGGAACTAAAAAATAACTATATGAAATTGAGGTATCAACCCATATATCGCAGTGTTGTATAGTTAGGAGAATTATCAAAGTACACGGCCACCGCTAGCCAAGTGTGAAGCACGTGTGTGTCGTGAAGCCGGTGAGAGGCTAGCGGCTGTATGAATGCGCGAGACGGCGCGGGCCGCGGGTGGCGAGCGAGGCCTCGCGGTCAAGTTCACGGCGCGGCTGCACCACGCGGCCCTGTGGCTCAAATCACTGCCGCCCGTGTCGACGACTGCGCCGATACAATATGCCCGCCTCTACTTACTATTGTAACAAGTGCGCTGGACTAGCTATTACATGCATACAGCTACACTATAATATTGTGGTAAAAGCACGTGCTTCAATCTCCAATAGTTCTGCGGATGTTCGCTAGCGCTACATCTTCTTACGGCTTTGGGTCAAAACTGCACGAATCGAATGGGCGCACTAATTAATTGTACAGCTGGAGCCAGTCCAGCGGATGTGTAGATCAGTGATGCTCACCTATCTGAACTCTCTATCTATACAATCTTCTACAAATAAGTAAATTATAGCGAGCTTTTATTTTCGTTTGGATGTGTCCAATACATCTGTGCTTATTACTTAAATACTTTTTGTCCTTTAAAAAATACACCTTGACCCTAGTTGCTACGCAATTTGTAATTGTACCTAATATAATCTCATGCCTAAAAAAACTAGAAAGTAAATTAGTCACATGATTCCATCGCAGAACTACTACTCATGGTAGTAATTATGAACATGAGGTGTGATAATGGCCGTGACTTAAGTTATAGTCCGCCCATGTGAGCTGGTGAGCCTACTGCCATTAACGATAATCTTTAACCAGGCCCGGGGATCGAACCCAGGACCTCGTGTTCCGCAGCGTTTAGGTGCTACCACTCGACCAATGACGCAGTGTGAGGCATCAGGCAGGTGACATAACTACGATAAGAATAATACCTACTTATACACAGCGAAAACTGAGGTGGATATATGTGTGTGTACTCACGAATGTAGTCATTGCTGGCGTTCTTGTCGTCCGGCTGCGGCAGCGAGCCGGAGGAGGCGTTGTGCTTGCGCCGCGGGATCATTCTGCGCACACGGACACATGTCGCATCAATACATCTATTTATAGCATATCGTGTCAAGTTATCGATGTACCAACACAGTGCAGTGCCTACTATCGCACTCTAAAATATCAAGATTACTGACAGTTGAGTATCAACATCCAAAAAGTAGCTCCACAATATCGTGGAACGTAGATTCACACAGAACACCTTGCGAAATGCAGGATGGATTACGCGCAGCTGAGTCGATTGAAAGGACAATCATACTGGAACATACTGCAGGCAGCCAGCGGTCGTCATCGGAAATATGAAGATACACCATCAAGGCACCACAGTTGATGCAGTGACGTCATCTTACCACACTTGTTATGTAATGACACACCTACGACGTTGTACAAAAGATGAAATACCTAGTGTAGCCCATGCTGCAGAACCTGGGCAGCCGGAGGTACTGTAAAGATTACTCTCAGAGTGTTGGTGTAGACTGACGACGCTGATGTTAAGGCGGGTTTGTCACTACTGGCAGAGGCAATGCCTACCGAGCCGGCGGCGGCGGCGGCGGCGGCGGCAGGCGGAGGTGGGTGCTCTGTTTGCCCAGCTGCGTTGTGTTTTTGAGTGGCTATCACGTGATAGTACATAACATATACCGAATTGAACGCCATTATGACATATTATCATAGTATTACGCATAACATAAATCTTTGTTTTGTCCTATGTTCTAAGCGTATAAAATGCTTTGCCCTGCCTTCTAAAGTTTTCATACTCAACGACATGACGGTGTACTCTCTTATTTTCCAGCAATCATAATAATAGTATGTGTCTGTGTGTGTAACACACCACTTAACAGGGTTGTTCGCATTAGAAATGCCCTCGACTGAAACTATTTTGGAAATATACCAAAGGCAAGACATAATAATAATCATCAAAGATACGTCGGGTGTGGGCGCGGAATCAACACGAAACTATGGACACTAATATGTAAGTGTTAATAAATATTGTATTGTGCTATTAGCGCCTAAGTGTAACTATATGAGACCTAGGAAGTAGGAACTTGTGCCGTTACACAATGAAAATCCGAAATGCCGAATCCTAACTTACCGAATTTAGTACTTAATAGGTACACCTGTTACCTACTAAACTTTATTGGAAATATTACGACTGACCCTAGCCTAAAATACGGATCATAATGACATGTTTTATTATTTAACCAAAGTAAGTAGGTCCATTATAAAAAGCCCCGGTGTATATAGATAATAGTAAGCATGTTTCAGTGACTTTGTGGGTCAAATGGTGGTATTGGTATTGTATTGCCGTCCTAAGTGTCGAGCAGCGCCCGCGGCGGCGGCGGCCGGTCAACTTAGGCTTAAATCTAACTTAACGTGTGTCACACATCAATTCGTAGTCTTGGTTTCAATTAAAGTCAATACTAAACTGACATCTTTCTCGAATTCAATGTTCTTATCTCGATTTACCAGTGGTAACAGATGTAATGCAAATAAATGAGAATACGAACATGAATATATGACGTTTGCTGATTGGTTGAATCAAATAAATCACCCGCAAAGTAGGACGTGGCAGATGAGCGTAGCGAGCTTTAACCTTCTTCTAGTTTTATTTGAATCGCGGGTTTTAACACATATTTTGAACTGGGTTGAGCAGTTTCGTTAGAAGATTAGATGGGTACGACTTCATGGGTACCTACTTTGTAATATTCATATAAAGCCTCATCCAGAAAGCACATTGAAATCTCGATGTTGTTAAATCCAAATTGAGTCCTAAGCTCGACTTACTTAAATCTCGCTATGTTAGTAGTCCATGTCCATCTTTGCAGATTTACCTAATTCTTGATGCGGCCATTATGGAACCGTGTTGGACTTTGCCAAAGGCAGCTGTCATTTAGTTGAGCCAATCATGAAGTCATCTGTTACTAAATTGAGATTATAATAACTTGAAACCGAGAAAGCTGCTAGCTTAATTTAACTATTCAAATCAAGTGTCAAGCGCTGACGTTGACGACGTACAAGGCCTCAAGCTAGATTCAAGTCTAAGTAGACTTTATTATCACTAAATCGAAATTTCGTCGTTTTACTGGAAGTGATCTTTATATGAATCACTATACGTAAGTGCATAATTTGGGTGATAATCCTAATATGTACATATGCCCATTAAGTACTACACCCAAGTACTTATTTGATAATGAGTATGAAAAGTATTAAGAAATGAAAGTTTAAGATGTAGGAGTAGGTAACTTATACGTTTGTAATCTAAACACATTCTGCACTGGCAAATTGTTTCGTAAATGTTAGTAAAGACATACATTCACTGTAATCCCAATTTAGGTATTCGTATGTCATTTGTTGATGAGGGTGTGATGTAATTGTTGACACGTAGGTGCCTATCAACGAGTACGTGCTGCAGCGGGCGGCCCGTCCCCGCTCGGCCGCTATCGTTATCACGAGGACAGGGATACCCTCCTCTTCCGGCCGGACCGCATACATGCCTACAACATCTTACTCAACTACTGAAAATAACTAAGTCCCTTCAAAGTAATACAAAACTTACTATGTAGCGTTTTTATTTTCTTTTTCTTTCGAGTTAGTGCGTGTTTGGGACTGTCATGGCGGTTCTCAATGCCATCGTTACCTTTAAAAATTTATTAATTATCAATACCAAAGAGCCTTTGGGAACCACGCTCGCGGTCCCATTTTCCTCCCAAAAATAATAATTGAAACAAGGCTTAAGTACCGCCGTCTCGGTCCTAAAAGTCCCTCAACTCGTCATTCCTGCACTTGTATAAGTACATACAGGTCCCGAGACACGATAAGAACGAGTACCTTGTACTACGAGCGCAGTAGTAATTTTATGAGTCTATCTCCGAGTGCCTATTGCGAGTTTTAAGTTAAAATCGCCGTCACAAGTCACCGCGTCGACGTGAATGCAGATTTGTATGGGCTGTAAAAACTCGCACTAAGCCCTCTGTCTATATGTAAGGCGCGAGGCGAATGAAAACGTGCCCAGTATTATTCGCTGCGCGTTCTTTACTCCTGACGAGATCAGTACACCTATATAATTAGTTGATTTGTCTAACTGATTGTTCTACGCAGAATTTACCTATTGTTGGTAGTGAAGTTTGGAATCTGTATCTTGTCGTATTGTTAAGAAGCGCACGTATGAATAGATATTTTGGAATTCCATCTATTAAAACCTTCATATTTGTACAGGCGTTAAGGATATTCAGATTTCGAGTGTTGATACATGTTTCATGAATTCAGAAATTATGAAAGAAAGAAAATTTATGAAAAATCGTGTTTGAATGTTTAACAATGTTAATGTAATAAAACTGAATATATTTTTCCCAAACTGCCCTCGGGTAACTATAAACTGCTGCAATGTTTTGGGTGTCGCACCGAATTATACCAATGTTTGAGCGGTCTCAGGTCAGCGCCAAATAATACCATTTTGTAGGTGACGGCCAGCGCGATATGTACTTAATAATCTCCATTCATGTGCGACAGCCGGCATTGGGCAGTACACTGACCGCGCCATCGTTTGAGATAAGAACAATACAATTGATCTCCAATATAGCTATGACCACTGGCCATGTTCAAGTTTAGGTGAAATCACTCTTTGTTTAATAGTATACGTATAATAAATCAATATGATTAGTACCTGTAGCTAGACTGTGTCACTTGTGTGTTATCCACCTTCAATATCACTTATGCATTACATGCGGCTCCATGTATACTTAACGTGCATTTGATGATTCCCTTTCTTTTTTTTTCTTCTCTTAATTTGGTGACTCACTTCACAATATTATATTATTTCACAAGTATATCACCTACCTACAGCGGAATGTGTGGGCGCGGTTTTTACGCGCCATTTGTATAGAAAGCGGAATATTAGTAGGTATCTCCACTGTCTTGGTGAGAGACGCTAGAAGTAATTAACATGTTGGGAACAAGCGCGGGCACGAGTGGCTGTGAGCCACCTCACCATGTCCGAGGACATGCGACATTGTGCCAGTAACAGTGAGGCGACTGTTGATCGGGGGAGATGGTGATCAGCGATTGTGATAGAATTAACTAATCTTCAAAAACTTTGCCAGTAATACCGTATTAGTTAGTAGTGTAAGTAATTAAGATGGTACTGCTAGTCAACTAATTAAACAATGACATCACCAGATCATCAACAATCATGACTTGATATCTCAGCGTGATTACCTACTCGTAGCAAGCCTAGTCCTTCAGATTTCTAAAGACGAATGCTCTTGTAGCAGATAATCTCTAATTGTATATCATAGCATTCGCACACGCAAGTAGGCGGCAGTGCCCGTAAATATTCTAAATGTAAAACATTATTTCCTAAACAAGTAACAAAACCCGCTGTCAGCTTCATTAGTCGCGCTGATTATAGACCCAGTTCGGTTGGCGGTCCAGCGCGAGTACGACACCGAACGACAGCCGACGAGGAATAGATACTAACACCACTCAAGTCGCTACACATATTTAATGATGACAATATATGACGCATACCCACTCTTACACTTTCGAGGTTTTCCGTATAGAGGATATAGAAAACATAGGCAGGCAGCGACGGCGCGGCGGTACATGTGGATACTGAGGCATCTCGTGACGCACGCCGGTGACCGGCCTATCACGTGATTGTTCTACTTTAGAGGACGCATAAAAAATCAATTAACAATGAATTAATTGATTCAAGATTAACAAATGAAGCAGCTTAGCGGAGCGGTCCAGCCGCGCACAGTCATGTTTCTGTGTAACGCCGCACTATGATATAATTATCCTGTGTAAAGAACACCAGACATATTAAGGCCATTTACTAGACAATCCCTCCTGAGGTATACCACATGGTTCCTACGAGTCTTTAGAGAGCTGAGAACAAAAGTCTGACTGAAAGGGAGCGCCGCTTGAGCATGCTTTGGATATAATATTACATATTGATTAATTATACATTATAAGCAAAGAAAGGGCAGCGATTACATATCTATTGAAAATTATGTTTGACAGATAAGTATAGCTACTGAACTATATTTATGTTCAGCATGCAATGGGGAAGCTAGTGAATTTGTGGATGACACAGCTCAGTTTTCAAGTGGCAATGATAATTGAGGTGCACGGTTGTGTTATCGTGGCGGTGCAGCGGTGGCGCGTGCAAGAAGTGTCGCCGCGGCCGCTGGTCACGTATTGCAAATTAATGTGTTCCGCACCAACACGCCGCCGCGCCACCCGCCGGCCGCGCCACAACACCACCGACAAGTAAACACTGCCTATACTGACAACCTGCTGAGCTGAGCACGCCATTAAAACTATACATTCACTACCTGTTACTTACGCAGATTCCGTTTCGTAAATAGCTAAACATAGATTTAAGCCAGATTTAACTACTCATGCTTAAATCTTTCACAGTTAACTCACCAAACAGGAAAATAAACCGATTAATTTCCCTCATTTAAAATAGCCGTAATTACGCTTAGAATTTATAGTTTGTATCCTGTTCTGCCTTCAATTTTTTCATGCTTTTCATGATATAAGGTTAGACAAAGAATTCAGCCAATCTGTGCTTGGGAGCTGGGGGCGTGGATCGTACTCAGTGAGGTGCTGCTAGTCCTGGTGTCAATAATGGTAAGGCTCCGAATGCCCCGATGCTGACAATTACTCCGTGACGAGTGATGGACACATGCGTGTTACTTATGCCTTAATTACATATCGGTACAATGGATATATTTGGACAGGATTTCAACAAACTACCACTGTGTTTAAACAGATCAATTTGCGTCCACAGAAGCTATAAAATGATCAATTTAAAACGTCTCTAAGTATAGCCTTTTAGGCTATTTTTATGGAATTGCGAGTGCCTTCGATACCTTCGATACCTGTAATAGACGATGTTGCTACGGGAGGCACGCGAAGGCATTTAACTGCACTTAATACTGATACTCACTGAATGAACGTACAAGTAACATCAATACACTTTGACAAATGGAAGGAACACAACCTAAGGAAGTCGCAGCCAATAAATGTAATTGATATGTAACATACATTTAGTTCAGTCGCAGTTGTGAATGCTTTATTGCCATTTAAATTGTAGACAGCGTCACTCTGATCGAATGAAATCGAACGAACATTTGAACACGTCAGGCGTATTTACTTTGGGCTTCGTATTTGGATTATTAGCTATTGATTGTAATTTGGAAAGGTCAACAACTGTACATGTGCTTATAGTAGTTCCGTAATTAGCGAAAGCATTGACTCTTAACTTATAATGTTGTGTCTAATCACCTCCGTCATTCAGCTCATCAAACAATATGTGTATGAAGCGTCTTGCCTTTCTAATTTTGCGAGGCATTTGTAGGTATCATTATACATTTGGGTGCCGTATGATTCAATAGGCCACTTCTCTTTCAATACGAGCTACTTCTAGGAAAGAGCGTTGAAGCAACTTTTTATCAACAACAGGTTTGTATTCATTATGTAAATGAACGCCAAAAGATATCGTGAAATTGTATGCCGAATTCAGAACTAAGTACCTTTGAAGTGCGTGCGTTTCGACGATTACGAATAAACTGTAGAATTGATCGCCAAGGTACAAAAATATAAGCCGAGCGATAAGTTACCGATG
The DNA here is from genome assembly GCA_964035505.1 of Watsonalla cultraria. NCBI lineage: Eukaryota > Metazoa > Arthropoda > Insecta > Lepidoptera > Drepanidae > Watsonalla > Watsonalla cultraria. Next base: position 11,612,086 of record OZ037722.1, on the reverse strand, counting down.
TTGGAGCTCTCAATATAATATCAAGTAATTCAGCAATATCGATGTATCACGTGGTCCTTATCAACATTACATTCAGGGCCTTGGTAGGAGCCCCGCAGACATTGGTGGCACCTATCTATGCCAGTGGGAGCCCCGCTGGGAAAGAATCGCCAGTGACCTACAACGCCCGTCGACGGACTTATAGGACCGAATCGAGTGAAATTACTCCAAAATAAAGTTGAATTGTTTTGTCGTACTAACATAATACACTGACATTCTTCAAACAATGAAACAGTAGCTATTCAAAGTTCTGTTAACGAATTTGAATTGAAAAGGTAATTAGCTGCGCGCGATCAGACACCTAGTAGAAATATCTGTTTGCTAACCAACGCAATAGGGAGAGTAATAAATTAATGGTAAAAAAAACTTTTTAAAAACTAACTCGGCAAGCCCTTACATTTGATAGCCACAGGTACACCGTGTGTGGTAGTGCAGATTAATTAGTCCGCCATCTTGGGTGATGTACCATATTTGAATTAATATGACGTCACATACGTCAGCATCCATCGCAAGCTAAATAAAAGTTTGTCAAAAATAGCTTGTACGGGTCCAGTGAAAATTGTGGGGAAACTGCGCATGTTTTTGTTCGCCTCACGCCATACATATAGACAGGCATATACAGACTCATAAAATGACTATTGCGCGCATTCAAAGGTAATCGTTCTTAGCTCGTGACGGCACCTCTCAAATCTATCTCACAGCCACCTTGAATGGAAGCCTCTTGGACCCTTTGATCAGGAGACTATAAAAATTGCTTTACAATTCAAGCTAACCTATTCATTATTATTGTGTGAACAGATAGATAGATAAGATCAGTATATTTCATATATATCATCATCTTCATGAAGTATCTGCCTATTAGTAGTGAGCCAACCAATGCACAAACCGTTTCACTTCGATATATTACAATCTACCGAATAATTGTAATGTACGTTAAATTGTAAGCAGTATGTTGCTGTTCACAATGTTTCGACAGTTCACAATCTAATGGTGTTTACAATTGTACGGTGTCATACATATCCATGAAAGATCGAAGAGGGACACGAGATACTTCATGAATGGGCTCTCTGGAATAATATGGGTATGTACCTAGTCAATTAAGATTACATACGAGCAGACAAGAGACATACGAGACGGTTGAACACACCAACGGTTCATTAGAGAAGCAATGGTCAACATCCTTCACTACACACAACATATAACATTGAATTGAAACCGATTGGAAAAAAATTTAATAAATCAAAGAAGTTAACCTTATTTATTGACCCGAAAACTTCGACGTTTAATCTAGTTGAGAGACAAAGGACCAATGTCGTATAAAAACCTGCAGTGGCCATATAATAGGTACTGGTACAGAAGTGCCACCGATGTGTTAGGTACACTACCTGATTAGCACACCGTACCGTGACATTACGATCGCTTCACAAACTAAGAGCGTAAACAAAATACCACCACGTGTTGCCACAAAAACTGCACTAATGCGTAGTGGGTCGATAAGAGCAGTGGGTCGAGAAAGTGCATAATGTATTGAGGAGTGCGAGCGAGCCAGCTGCACCCACCATTGTTACGTGAACTACCGCGAAGGGACCAAGGGACCGACAGCCGGCAGCACACCTGCGGAGCGACCGACTTGTCTGCGATTAACTAATTAGTTGCAACTATTCAAAGGGAAGATAAAAAGCGTGGAATGCGACCGTGACTCACATTGAAGCAGTCGTTGATGGTAAACACTTTTAGGCACTTATAAAACATTTGGATGATTCGCTGTGCAGGCACCGTATGTAGGTAGAGGTCGGCGAGCGCGATAACGTGCACTGTTCTTGTCCCACTGAATGAATAGTACCTGAATTACAAGAGAGTGCTATCTAGTATCCTAGGTTGGGCGGCGGTCGCCAGCTAGCAGTGGGGCTCGCGGCAGTGGTGCCAGCGAGGGCCGGCTCGGTAGACGGAGCGGCGTCGGCGGGACTCACTTGTGCGCGTGTCGGCAAGGGCGGGCGGGCCGTCAGCTGGGCATGGAGTGCGGCTGAAGGGGGTCCGGGCAGTCCGGAAGGCTGAGGTCGGCAGCCGTGTTGGTCAGGGTGCAGGCCGCGGACGAGTGGCGAGAGTATGAACGCGGCGCGCGCGTTGGAGAGCGTGCGGTTGTCGGCGCGGTTGGGGCACGACTGATGGATCGGAGCAACCGAGCCGGCCGCTGAGTGTCAGCGGCGCGCCCCGAGATGCGCGGAGGCTGCGGCCGCCTGCGCGCCGCCGCCCGGCGCCCGCTCGCTGGACCACCATCCCCCGCGCCTCGCCGACACACGCACACATCAAACACACCTTTAGGGATGGATCATTTCAATATCATGACCTTCAACCTATTCCTTTCGTAGCTAACCGTACTCAGTAGCAATTATTTATGTCTAAAAATATTAAAGGCGTGTGTGGATAGATATAATAAGTACGCACCTACCTACCTGTTTCTGTACATGTTTATAATTTTTACACATAACGATGAAATCCGTATGGGTAGAAAAATTATGTTCGCTACAAATATTAATGTCTGCATGCATAATAAGACAGCACATCGATTGGTTACATAACTTCAAGCAACTGGTGACCTTGGGGGCAGCAAAGGTGAGCTCCACGTCAGGCGCTCGCTGTTGCTCGTTGCGGCTGTGCTCCTGACCAACAGAAGTAAAACTGACAGGTTCATAAAATAGAAAGAAAGAAAGAAAATCAATTTATTCGTAACAACATACAAAAATGAGTGTAAAGGTGGATGACATCCATCACCGATCTTGCTATGCAACTGTCAGTTTGTGACGGTGACATCCCAATCAAAGGGTAGTGGATGATGTTACTATAAACAACATTTATTTAATATATTTAAAATTTTCACTCCCGTTTTCAGAATCAACCCGAATTCATACGTATTTAGCCAAAACATATATCAAAATAAGCTATTGCTATTAATAGATGACACGCAGATAGCAACGCGGGAGTAGAGGAACGCAAAACAAATGTCCCTCAGTCACCCCACGGGGCGGGACGCTGGCCGGCGGGCGTCGGCTCCCTCGCCAAACATCACCTAGTTGCATCAGTCCACACCACATCAAACTATTGCTCTACTAAAATTGACACAAGACGAACGTGCTGGTCGTCCACTACACGTATCACGTCACGTGTATGTACCATTTTATCGCTTATTGCGATATATCACATTGTGTTTGGTTTCCTTAAGGATATTAATGCGCAAGACTCAACGTGGGTATTTAAGGTAGTTTTTTAAACAATAGCCCGACGACGCACGACCACCTCATGCTGACGTCGGCGTTGTGGTTGAGTGGGCGACTCATCAGTGAAGTGACCAAGACTCCTAAAAGAACACCTAATGCGGGTTTTTCTAGCTGTATGCTACTTAATAGGTACTGATGTGTCCTGCACAACATTATAACGTCATTAATATTATTAATAGTCAGGTACAGGGGCCTTACCATGAGCTCTTATTGCCATGATAGTTTCATTCATTTATGAGACAGATGTATGTGACGTGTATACATCTGTCACTCGTGACTGGGCCCCAGAACGGGCGACACGCCTGCTTTGACAACTGTTCCGTGCAATCTAGTTACGAGTATTGGTTTGGTAATTCCCTGTGAAACAGTTTACGAAATCTCTAAGTTTTCCTCTTCGAGTGCGTGTTGTGACGTTGGTGTGGCCCTCCGAGCGACCACGACGAACGCCCACACTGGTGGCAGCAACCTCATCATCACAGAAGCACATTGCAACTGCTAAACTATATATTTATATATCAAGTTCAGTCGAGGGGGATATGCTCAACTGAGATGTTACAAGATGAACACAAAAACGGAACCCTTATAGATTCGTCATGTTTATGACGTGTTTATTTATATACGAAAAAAAATTTTGGATTTTCAGTTCTATGTATGGGGGTTACCCCCAAAATTTATTGTTTTTTTTCTAGTTTTGTGGATTATCTTAATGCGGTTCAGAGAATACATCTACTTATCAAGTTTCAACAGTATTTTGTCATTTGGCTACGTAAACTTAAAATACAGCATTATATACCTTCTAAAAAAGGAATTGACCTATAAAGACCATACACGTACAACAAACATTAGTAATTATAATAACTTTAGCATTCATCTAAACTACTCAGAGGATCAATATAGGATGTAACTTTGAATAATATCAGCGAGGTTGAATCATTACATACAAGCCGGTAGTTATTTTTTTATTTATAAAAAAAGAATCTATACCCTCGGGGGATGAGGTGTGATGGGACGAACGCGGAAAAAACGAGCCCGTCTCCCCTATTGACGCGCCGCACCTGCGCCCGCCACTAACTGTCACTAAAGATGGATCTAAGGTCTCCTGTAACGAACGGCTCTCTTACACATTGTTTTAAGGACGATGCTGTACTTATGATCGGGTTGTGATCCTGCAGCGCGTCGACCAGAGCCAGCTGGCAATAGATATACTACTCTTACATAGTGCGAGCTTCAAAATTTTTATAAATAACTAGCTGTGTCCCGCGGTTTCACCCGCGTAGAGTTAATTTCTAGGGTGTCTCGCGGAACCTTTATGCTTTTTTTAAGTAATCCTAAGTTACTCCTTAAAACATTAGCTATTTGCCAGTGAAAGTCCGGTTAAAATCGGTCCAGCCGTGTCGGAGATTACCCGGAACAAACAGACAGACAGACAGACAGAAAAATAAAATAAAAATTGGTTTATTCATGTCTGGATCGTATATGTGTATTTAGTGAAAAGCTGTTAATTTGGAATTATAAACAAACACTTCAATTGTATTTATCTGTATAGATGTATAGATGCATTGTTCTCTCTTCCCTTATGCTATTTTTGTTTCTAAATACACACCTCCAGGCGAGTACCAGCCCCCGATTGCTGAAATGTAAATTGCCAGCTGTTGTATGTTGATCAGTGCAGCGAGTCCGCCATCGCTATCACTCGACCGGTCCTGGCCGATGGTCACTGTTGACATTTCTAAACACACCTCACTACACCTGCGAGCCTTTCTAAAACACGAGAGCATACTAATGCGGCTCCTTTAATATATCCGAGGTTTCACCGCCGTCCTATTTACCCATTATTTTTCTTTGCTTTTTGCGAAAAGAATAACATTGAATTTATTACCATTTACCCGATATTTGTAATATGGATTGTTGTTGTAGTTGGCTACTGGTGCAAAACTACAAGCACATGTTCATTTAACCCTGAGACATAATACGTAAAATACTTAGGTATTACGTAACATTCACCCTCATAATAGATTCCGGGGGGAACAGTCATAAATGAGAGTGCGGTGCGCGCGTTGAACTCTTTGCAAGGCGATGCGCGCCTGCGCCACCAGCGCCGCGCCGCGCCCTGTCCCAGCCTGCGCTCACTTGTGGCTACAGCACATTGATACAACATGCTCCAAGCTGAACCAGCTTAGACCATTAGTATTCTAGGTACATTCACATTGATGGATATCGCGGCACATTAAATCAGGAAATTACACTGTACAGTAAAAGTAGAAACGGTCTCGCCGTGGCTCGCCGGTATAAAAGTAATGGCAGTATTAGGACTTCGCGTCACAGAACCAGTACAGAGAATAGTGTGCGTGCACACAGGGAGCGTGTGAAGGTCTCTTGTGCGCGTCACATGACGGTAGCGACGCGTGTGTGAGTGTGGGGAGCACGTGGTCCCACCTCGCCGGCGGCACCGGCCGGCCTGCACTGTTAGCACTACTTACCGTTGCTACACACAAAAACAATCTTTTACATTCGACGCACACGGCATATAACACACACCATAATCTACATATGTATGTAGGTATACCGTGACCGCGGCGAACCATTTTCAGTGTACCACCCAGCCCTAGCCTGTACGCAGGTGTGCATTTATTGTTCAGTAGGTAATCTTGATGTAACCACGTACGGCTCTGTGGAGCTAGTCAGACAGGTGTCCATCGGAATGGGGGTGATTATCAACCGATCAGTGCGTAAATGGTGGTGTTTGGAGGCGGGTCGTCGACCGACGGAGCACATGCGCCCGCGCTCCGCTGGGGGAGTGGGGGTCAGTTCGTGGTCATGTGACTCAGGGGCGCGGGGCGCGGGGCGCGGGGCCCATTGATGCCGCACAGGTGAGTCAGCGCCCTCGCCGCGCCGTGCTGACGTCACATCCCCGCTGCACCGGGATATTCTCTCCTTTAGAAAGTCTTTATAGAACAGATTATCTGCTCGACCCTCGAGACCTACGAAGAGTATGACTTGAGTTCGCGCGGACTACGACGCACGCACCTACACATACTGTGAGGGAAGTGGAGCCACTGGGCCCCCAGGGGCCACTGCTGGTGCGGGGTGCCCAACGCAAGGGACACTTGGAACAGCCGTCATTTGTAAAGCTTACCTTCTTAAGTTAATTACTACCTAATCTTTTTATTACTATTTGATCATTTTGTTAATGTCTTCTACTAATACTCTCGCTTTCTCTAATATTTAGAAGTAATGGCCTGTTTTCCACTTCGATGAAGCACATTAATAATTTCAAGTGTACTGAAAACACCTTGAAGCTAATCGAGTAACTAATTGGATCACGTCGGCTAATTACAATAGTTGCTCTAATGATTGTTGATAATGTTAAGCGAATGTCAATGTTGCACCGAGCTGTGCAGCCTCCACGGAGCGTTGATAAATAAATAAACAATGGGTTGTTTGCCATCATCGCTGTGTGTCGACACTATCGCAGCTGCTGTAAAGATAATGGCCGAGAGCCGCGGCTGGGTGACGCAACGCCTGCTTTATGGCGCTCTATTGTGATCGCAGTGTTGTATGAGGGCGGCTTAAAGCCATTCATTGGTAAGTCGCTATAATTGCGGCTGCAATCGTTGTAATTACGCATCGCTAGTGCTATTGCCTGCACCCATGATAACGCAAGGCCGCGGCATTGCACTTGACTGCGCCGGAGTGTACGCGGCGCGATCTTACACCACTTGCACACACATACACACACACTGCATATTACGCCCTCTCTCTCTCACTGACTATATTTCTGTCTCTCCATCTCCCCGCATCCCTGTCTCTCTGCCCTCTGTCTAAAAAACTAGGTACGTAGGTACTCATGGGAGTATAATCCGGTTAAGCAATGGAGGTAACTCCCCCCCACCAACTGCGAGAGACTGTATCCAAAAAAAATTCACATTGGAGTACTTCTGTTCAGTGTGCTAGGTGCAGCCGATCAAATATAAGCAGCTCAGTAAAGGAGTGTGTGGACCATAGAAGGAAACATATAATAAATACAATATCGAGTTTTACTACATTTATTTGGATACTTTACTTACAGAGACCCTGACTGCTATTCATGTAGATATTTAATTTCCTGATCTAAATCATTCAATTACTGTGCAATCTACTTAAATGGTTCGTAGATTTGATAAACTGCAAGCAAAAAATACATGAGTCATGAAATAGTTGTAATTCCACCAGAGGTCGGCGCACATACATTTATTATTGAGGTAGTCAGTTCAATTCGCACTCGCGCACTTACGTTCCATTAAATGGTGGATTTAGTTCTTATATACATTTTATAGCTATTCATCTATCAATAGATCGGCAAATAGTATTATAGTACTAGTTGTGCCCCGCGGTTTCACCTGCGTAGAAAAATTTCATGGGTGGCTTTATTGTGCGGAAACTTTTTTTAAACGAGTGTATGTTAAGTCTTCTTGAAACATTAGCTTCGTGCAAGTGAAAGTCCCTTTAAAATCGGTACAGACCTTTAGGAGATTAGCCGGAATGTTATTACTGTATACATATTCCTACCACCACCTTATTTCATATGCATTTTGTGAAAAGCTGTTAATTTGGAACTACCAACAGACACTGAAATTATATTAAGTAATATGTATGTATAAACTGTAGATGTATAGATTGCGTAAGTAGATTAGTAATGCGTACGTTACCATTGATGGAGCGCGTGGTAGAGTCGCGCGGCGCGTGTCGCCAATATAGCGATCTACCAGATGATGGTCGGAGGTGATGGCGAGCTCGGGGCGCCTCGTCTACCCTACGACAGCCAGGCGGACTCCGCTCAGGGCTGCGCTCGCCGGCGCGTGCCAGCCTGTTTGCTCTCACCGTTAGCACCCGAGTCGTGACCGCAGGGCTCCCGCACAATATATCAAGGCCACCGTGGTAGACCCATGTACCTGTAGAAACAAACATTGCTCGCACGCTCCTCTAATATAACACACTAGTTTGTGTGCTTTGTCAACAACAATAATTCGAGAGACGAGGAAGTCGCCGCTGGAAGGAAGCGACTTATAGTCGAGACAAAACCAGATCGAACGCTCTGACCAAACAATATGTATCACGCCCATTTACATACTATTTACATCTCATTATTATTCCTGTTTGCTTTAAATATCTTAGCATGATGCTCGAGTCAACGGGAAATGTATTTTCAGGTTTAAAGACGTCCGTTACTAATTCCAAGTACTTACTTAATGTATATTCTGTATTTCACGTTTACTGCAACAATGGATCTCTATGTTCCTTGGTAGCTAGATGACATTTTGTTACCTTTCACGTTGATTGTGTTCCCTCTCAACAGGACAATTATAGTGCGCAGAGCAACCAACGAGACTACTCTAAAAGTACTCCACTCACCCATAGCGGTGGGCAACTCAGCGCTGATCGTCGATGTTCTTATAAAAATGTATTAAAAGATGAGGCACCCGGTGTCTGTGCGGTCATGGATTTAAAGGCATCTATTAATCTGGCGGCACTACTGTTCTAAAATCCCTTTAAAACATTGCTGTTATGAATTTAGACATCAATATTATATGCGAATAAAAAGTCCTAGAGTCAAAGCACAATACGTTTTAGTTGAGATGAAGACAAAAGGAGCTTGCAGACAATGGGTAGAAGCAAGCAAAGAGAAATGTCTTACAGCGGGACTCCTCATACAGGACATCGCCAAGGAGAAAGCAGAGAGCCGCGTCTATATAAGGGAAGCCCTAACAAAACATCTTAAATCTCTTTTGTTTAATACCAAAGCTCAACTAAGTAAGTCATTTCAATATATTTGGTGCAAAGATGGCAAAGTGTGTGCTAGGAAAAATAGTACTAGTAAAATATATTATATCCGCTCCATACAAGATGTTAAACAGCTTGAAAAACAAGCCACGGGAACCAAAACCGTACCGCCTACTAGTTTTAGCCCAGTGTAAATTAGGTATAATATAAAATTAGTTAAAATACCTCTTTAACTAAAACTTTCATTCTCTTCATTTTTGAAAAAAATGGGTACCCAAATAAAAGAAATATTCAATTGCAATTCAACTAATAACTTTTTCCAAAAGTTACCATGCAAAAGTTATTTAAACTTGTCATGTATACATATTAATATAAGATCATTGGTTAAGAATTTTACTAAACTTCAGCAACTTATTCATAGCTGTAAATTCCCTCTAGATTTAATTGTAATAACGGAAGCTGGTGTGTCAGATAGTACTGTAAGCTTATATAATATTACTGGATATAACATGCACTCACAACTACGCAAAAATACAAAAGGAGGAGGTATTATAATATATGTTAAAAACCATTTAAAATTCACGCCTTTTCAACAAAAAACATCCACCTTTGAAAGCTTAACTGGATTAATAAAACTAAATTCAAAACAAGACATAGTTGTGTGTGCAGTTTATAAACCACCATCAACGCACAAAGCCAATTTTGTTGTGGAGCTAGGTACACATATTTCTAAGTTTGACACAAAACAAAATCTTCTTCTGATCGGTGATACTAACATTGACCTAAAATCAATCTCAATATACAAAGATTCATATTTGGATACACTTGGCGAGCACGGATTAATGTGTGGAATATCGGAATTTACTAGAATAGAAACAAGACTATGTAAAAACAAAAATATTATAACTAAATCTTGCATTGATCACATATTTGCACGAATTCCAACATTATATCTTTGCTCGGCGGTGTTAGATGTGGTACTAGCCGATCACCGAGCAGTTATCTGTGCGTTCATTGGCGAAGCGAATACAAAACGTATACGGAGTGTTACTAAACCAGTCATTAACTATGAAATTTTGTATAACGAATTGAAAAAGGTAAAGTGGTTAAAGACAAATGACATGACCTCCCCATATGATATATCAAACTTTATTCGAAATTCTATTCAAGATGCAAATAAATTAGCTACAAGTACAAAAACCTATAAATACTTAATAAAAAATTCTAGTCAAAAAATCCCCTGGATAGATGATAACATTGTTCGATTATGCGAGAAACGCGATAAATTATATAAGTCTTGGAAGAAAAGTCAAAATGATCCCATAAAGAGACTTGAATACAATAAAATTCGTAACAAAACTCACAAAATACTAGAAATCAAAAGGAACACTTATTACACTAAATACATTAAAGAAAACTTCAAAAATACGAAAAAAGTGTATAAAATTGTTAATCAAATGCTTGGACGAGTTACGTTGTCCATCGATGACGCTATTCTCAAAGCATTTAATGCACAAAGGCTCACCCCTAAATCTATTGCTGATAACTTTGCATTAGGTTTTGACAAGGCTGTAAAGGATATTATTTCTAGCTGTACTGCTAAACTCCTCAACCCATATAGTAACCCCACAGAATCAAGTATCTATTGGCAAAAGGCAACAGCTAATAAGGTCTACAAAATTATTACTAAACTGAATACCAATAGAGCACCAGGACTGGACAACATTAAAGTATCGGACATAAAAATGATTGGAGCTGATGTATCTGTGGCTATCTCTAATTTAATTAATAGCAGCATTAAAAGCGGTTATTATCCGGACGATTTGAAAGCAGGTTGCATCAGGCCAATTTATAAAAAAGGTCAACGAGACGACTACAATAACTATCGACCAATTACATTGCTTTCATCCATAGACAAAATAGTGGAAAAATATGTATGTGAACAAATTCACACTTTCTATAAGAAACATAATGTAATATATCGAAATCAATTCGGGTTTCAATCGGGTAAATCTTCAACAGATCTCTTATCCAAGTTTACAGACCAGGTCAATGAACATCTAAATAATAAGAAACACGTGCTTGCTTTATTTATAGACTTCTCACGGGCTTTTGATACGTTGGAGCACAAACAGCTAATACGTAAGCTAGATAATTGCGGAGTACGAGGCCCCTTACTTAGATGGTGTGAAAACTATCTACAAAATCGGACGTATACTGTGAAGCTGGATAACACATTTAGTGAGTCCATCACGGGTACCGAGGGAACAGCCCAAGGATCCGTGTTAGGCCCACTCCACTTTCTATCATATGTCAATGACATGAATAGTTGCCTTAAATTCTGCACGTGTTACCAGTTCGCAGACGACACTTGTCTCATGGCGGTTGATAAAGATCCACAAAAGGCTAGTGAGCTTTTACAAGCTGACTTTGATGCCCTATCAAAGTGGTGCCACGACGCCGGTTTAACTCTAAACGCTAATAAAACAAAACTCATTGTTATCAAATCTCCATATATTAAAAATTCACAACCTACTAGGATAGTTTCCCACGAACACAGTTGCTTACATGATATGAACAATATAAATTGTAGCTGCCCTTCGATAGAGGTTGTCAATTGTCATAAATACCTTGGCTTATTAATCGACAGCAAATTTAATTGGTCTTATCACATAGACTATGTTTGCACAAAATTGCGACAATTTCTTGCAAACATCACAATACTTAAAGATCGGATTCCTTTCAAAGTCAAGTTAATGCTTTACCACTCGCTAGCTGAATCACATGTCCAATATGGACTGAGCAGCTATGGCCGCACTTACAACACATATATAAACCAAATTTATCGCTTACAACTAAAGATATTAAAAACGATTGTTTCACCTAAAATTAAATCTCAATTCAATAATGACGATATTGCATTATTTAAGCATTGTAAGACATTACCAGTTCAAACCAAGTCCAGATATATGTTTCTTAAAGAACAGTATTTTAACGAGTCAATTAAACAAAATATCAAACACCCCTTATATACTCGGGCAGCCGCTCGGAACCAACAGTGTACAACGAGCGCAAACAACGCGTACGGAGAAAGAACGGCAAGCTATCTCATTCCGCGCTTAATTAATAATCTACCCACCCATTTACGTGATAGCATTACCCTCCAAAATATCAAATATAAATTAGAATCTTACTTTTTAATAAATTTAGGAAAATATCAGTAGATCATGATATAGTAAATCACCTCGCTCCATCTTTTCACCTTTTAGAGCTACCTAAACATAAATTTGAATGTATTCTTATCTATATATATATATATATATATATATCTTATTAATTAAGTACACATACAATTTGTAAAATAATACCTAAATTAGAACAGAAATTTATTGAAATGTGACGACCATATAGCATTATTTGTATAAACTTTAGTGGTTTTCTAGTGCTATGTACAACTAAGTATTTTATATGTTTGTGTAAACGATAAATAAATAAAAAAAAAAAAAAAAAAAAGTTAAGCCGAGAGGCGAGGCCAGCGCACTAGGTGGGCGGCTACGTCGTCACTTGTACTTGTCGGCTCGTAATTATGCCAAAATTTTACGGAAAAACAACATATAATATCTACTTTCTGAATAATAATATAGAGCGACTCAATGCCTCGTGTGTCACATGGCCGGAACTCGTTAGCAAGGGAACAAAACAAGCCTGGCCTTATTGAGGCGACGATGGTCAACAAATCGGCCAAGGCTGTCCGCGACGCGACCACATGCACTCGCTGCACTTCCCAGCGTGTCGCGGGCCCAGTGTGCACTACCGCCACTACCACTACGTACTAAACTACCTACAATCTTCATTCATGATCAAATTATATTGTATTGGCTATGCTTTCTCTCGCGCCGCCATTTATTTGTACTGTATCATATTATCTCGTGGAAATACTTCTTCCAACAGGAGTGATAATTCATTTGTATAAGATTAGCACATTCATCAAAACTACTTACTTATTTACCCCTGACATCGTACGTGCAATATTTCACGGTGACCGGTTGAATGCTACTTGGTCGCCTAACTAAGCATGAAAACGTAACAAATAAATAAACAAACGCATTAGTTAGGATAATTGAATTTATGTTAATTGCAGTTACATAATGGTGTGGAATTTGCTCGCAGTGGTCCTCATCGGGTGACACCTCATGACGTCGCAGTATCAATCAGTTCGTTGCTGACAATATGCAGGAGGGCTCCCGACCAATTCACTACCTACATATATCATAACAGGCCGGTTCTAATCAACATGTTTCACCGTAGGTATACTAAGGAGGTGTTTAGTGAAGCAACGTATCGTGAACTTTTGCAAGAAAGCTGGTTCCCGTGTAAGTAATTACTTTCAATAAGCGGCCGACTCGATGGTATAATTTAATGCTACACATAGCTTCCGCCAGCGGCTTTGTCCGCGTGCTATTTACACACATAATATATATAGCATTCATAATCCCTGACATTATTTATAGTATATATATAGTATTAGTAGGTAGCTGATCTTTCAAGGAGTAACCTAGGCTAATGATGAAACGAAATGTACGCGGGTAAAACCGCGGGGCACAGCTAGTTACAAAATAAATTCCAATTTTTGATACAAAAGCTTAAAAATCGTCTAGATAAATTACTAGCAGTTAGTAATAATAAATGAAATTCCAACTAAGGACCGCGAAGATACGTAATATATACCCTAAATTCTAAGGTAGGTACATAATTATACATATTCAGAAAAGTTCATACCATAGGCATCATGTTGTCATAATAGGTACCGATACATATATCAATAGCACGACTTCGGTCAGTGAGGAGTCCTCCTTGGTGGAGGTCAATTCTAAATGTCATGTCAGCATTAATCATACATACGTACGCTCACACCTCAATTCCCCGAAGGGGTAGGCCTATGATTATGTGCCAACGTGACAGATGGTGAGTCTATCGCCGTCTCAGGCACTGCACATACGTTTTTGAATAACTTCTCTGACATATATGCAGGTATCCTCACGATGTTTTCTTTCATCGTAAAGCACGTGGTGTGAAATAACTGCAAATAAGTTTTTAGAAAAACTTATTGGTACAGGCCCCGCAGGGATTCAAACTTGCGTCGCTTGCAGAGCAGGCAACTACTGAAACCTCACCACGGCTCTAATAATTAAGGTGCCATCACGCAGAGTTGTGTCGGAGTGTATGTGTGTAGCGTCGGCCCATTTAAGCGGCGTTGTTTTGCTAATGTTGTGAGCATCGGCTCATCACGTGACAGTGCGCGGGCGCGGGCAGCCGACCTTCGCCCCGGCCCGGCCCGCCACTGACAAGAGCAACTTTGTGCGCACACGCGCCCTCACCCACCTATTATTTCTAATGTCGCGATCGACTGCAGAACATTCACTACAAGACATTTTCACCTGATCGCTGACAAAACTAGAAAAGCCACGATAATATGTGAGAAGTTGAGAACTCTTTCACAGGAATAATAAATAGTTGTTACCTAAGCAGTCTGCGGGCTGCTTAGGTAACATCAATTTATTATCTGGCATCGTGCGATGTCTCATGGAATATTGTCATCCAATACACGAGGGTATGTCAGTACATTGCAGGACAACAGAATGTAAAGCATAACACACGAATCCGTCCAATTCCCCTCGAGGGTCACGTGCCGGCGCAGCCATGGCCGCGTCATGAGCCAGCTGCCCGCTGCCCACTGGGAGCAATGAGCACGAAGCTATTTCCAATCCTAGCAGGTTCAATTGATTGATCAATTGAGAACCAATAAATGCGCTCTTTGACGACAGTCAATTATGGTCCACTACAAGATTTTTTCAATCAAAGCAAATGTAAGCGGTAATCAACAAAAACTTTGTACCTACCTACTTAGCTATATTAAAAATAAACTTAAGTCATAACAGGTTTCTACATTGTACTTAATTGCCTCGATAAAAAATATTTTTTTTTTACATAATATCGTAAACATTTGATGCAAAATAGTCAAAATACCTATAATCGTGATTATTTTAATGCCTCCATAGCGCGCAGGAGGAAAATGAATAGTTTTATTATATAATTTTGTTGCAGGTAAATGTGAATGATAACAGCGATGATGGGTGTGCAGTGTTGAATGCGGTAATGTACCGAGGCAGCGGCAAGGTACACGGGTTACGTAAGCAAGACATGAATGTATAATAAATTGCAAGCGGTCCCGTGACTTGGCGTGCGGTGCCCCCCCGGTGCGGGGAGCGGGGGACACGCGCTTAACTCGGCTGAATCACTTTACTGGACCAGTTGCATATCATCTAGTCACCATTATACTTAATCAGTCACAAGATTTCGTGAACATGCAATATTCCGGAAAATTGTGGTCGTAAGTGGCGAGTCTATTTCAGGCTTAAAGTTTGTCAAAATAAATAGTGCTTGGAACATGCTTCTGGACGAACTCCTCGCTCAACTCAAATCACAACACATTGTCTTAATATGTAAGCGCAATCTGACCTCTTTATTGCAGGATTTTAAATCGTGAGGAAAATTTTAAAGTAAACTAAAAACTTTGTTCGGAGGGAGGAGCCAGAGCCCGTGGTTACACCGGCATTACACCGCAGCGCACTCAGCATAGAAGACACCTTGCACGCCTACTATATCACATCACGTTCCAAAATTATTATACACTTACAGCAGGTTATCTGACTCAAGCCGATATCGTAAACAGAGAATAAATAAATATCCATTTCGCTACAACTGTGAAGTTGTTACAGCCGCGTTATTCACTAAGGTTTCTCAATTCATCATTTTGTCTCTTCCACGAACACTAATCATCGGTTCGATTTAACGCGATAAGTAGAAATGGCCGGGCCGCGAGATATCGCGAGAACCCGTGATTAAATATCAGTAAAATAAAGTAGGTGAACGCCTAGGATTACTTACTGTGGAAATTAGTGGAATAGCGTCTATTTCAAAGACAAGTTTAGACTCACAGCCGTAAGGGCTGACTTACACTAAAATAACCCATTCATGTTTCGCAGGCATTGTTCCACCTTGGAACGAGGGATATTTGCGCACCCCGCAACACCACGATACCATACAATTAGGATTCCGTCAACACGTGGTAGCATCGTATCTACTAACAATATTCAGACACACGATCCGCTCAGACACGTGAATGCGAATACGACTTACATTATGGCACATTACGGGTAATAACAGGTACATCGTATGATTGGGCACGTTCTGGTCCAACACACAGACACTGCCGAACAATACATACACAAGCTCACGCCTGTACTCCCCGAAGGGGGCAAAGGTGTTGTAAAAACAACATACACTTTTCACTGGAGATGATTAAGTACCAACGTGACAGATGGTGAGTCTATCGCCGAATCAGGCACTATACCTACATACGTCTTTGAATTCATTCTCATACATATGCAGCTTTCCTCACGATGTATTCCTTCACCGTAAAGCACGTGGAGTTAAATCACTTAAATTATTAGAAGAACTCGTTGGTACAGGGCCCGCTGGAATTCGAACTTGCGTCTATTGCGTAGCAGGCGACTGCGCAAACCCCAAGGCCACCACGGCTAAACAATGTATGTTCATTGAGGGTGGCCGGAATAAATCCGATAGCCATTACTTTTAACTGAGTAGTAAGGAGACCACCTCCGACGACAAGCAAGCGTGCAGTCCGCCTGATGGTAAGCGGCTACTGCAGCCTGTAACACTCGCCCGTTGCCTGCCATGAACATGCGAGCCCTGCTCCCACATAATGACAACTACTGTTAGCAACTTCTATAAAAACTTCTTTATCGACTTTACCATCATCTCTCATCCAGTATTTTAATTAAGTAGCTAATTGAAGACGTAAGCGGCATGCCACGAGTAATTTATTGTTAAATTAAATACCTAAGTAATTTAATTCTTTATTTTTTTTTAATTTGCGTTTCGCTGGAGTGACTGTGTGTATTATTTTAATGAACCATGTGAAATAGTTTATTGACAATATAAACAGCAGAAACCCGATTGAGATGACGTAGTTGAAGCAGTTTGCATAATTGTATGTGACCCGACACCGTCCGGTTCTTGGCATTAGCAAAAACACGGTGTTTAAGCTCTTTTGGGCTCCGTGCCATACAAGGAAATCGGAATTATTAAGTGACGACGGACAGACAGTTTTTTGTACAACCTGACACTACATTGAGAATAGTATTCAAATAGGGCATTTTTTTTTTTTAGTACAGGCATACCTGGGCCGTATTGGTACGTCAATGTTTACTTAATTACGAAGACAAAGATTGAAATATTCGTTCATTGGGTATTTGTTTGAATGTTATTACATACATTTCAACTTCTTAAATAATTACCTTCTCTGAATATAAAATGAATGTCCTGACTGACTGACTGACTTATCAATGGACCCATAGGTAGGTACATATTATATCAAAGCACAAGCTAAGCCGCCGTCAAACACATACAATTTGGAGGAAGTGTTCTTTGGTATCCACTGAGAAATGGCTTCCTACATTCCCCTGTGGGGTGACAAAGGGAACGAAAGTTTGTATGTGAAATCTTATCTATCAACTAGGTGTGCCTTGCGTCTTTACCCGCGAAGGATTAACAATAAAAATATGTTACTTTATGATATTTTCTTATTAAAGTAACCTAAGTTACTAAAATACTGATTTTTTTTTATTTGTAACGTACCTACATACTTTTAATGCAAATAGTGAAAATCTGTTAATTTAAGCAGACACTTCAATTGTATTTATGTGTACTATGTATTGACATAATTACAATGCTTATTTATTAGCGACATGTTTGGACCGCTCTGTCGTTCTGAAGCGAGCTCGAGCTCCGAGGGCTGTCAACAAGCACATGGCGACTCACGCTGCCAATACAATGTTACTTTTTGCTGGAGTATCAAAGAACGTTCTAAAAAGTGGATATAATAGCGACTATCGATCCGGGTGGCTGAAGGACGCACCGACAACTGGCAATAATTACTAAACCAAATCTGTTGATATTCTAAAAACTGGAGATATAATACGACGCAGCCGACCGACGTCACACAACCAGTTACATAACGTAATAGATATTATGAATTATGTGAGTAGCTCTGATTACAATCAAACAAAAGCTACATTTAACACACTACGACATAGACAACAGTGAACACCAGCAACTTAACAATGTCAAAATGGTGTCAATGGCGTGAGGAGCACACGCTTCTTTGACGTTCTTCATAATGGCTATGTGGCTATCACAGGCCAAGAGAAGAGTCTGCGGTGCTCACAATGGGATGATGTGTTGAGTGACAAGAGTAAGAGTAGTTGCAGAAAATATACATCTCAAATCACACCACATAAGTTTTAAGAAAAACAATTTGGTGCAGGCCACTGGAACTTGCGTCGCTGGTGTAGCTGGCGACTGCTCGCACCCCACGGCCACCATGGCTGGTATTTTAATATAACCACTGAAACGGGATATATTAAGTACAACGGAAGTCCCGCCAGTCAAATGCCACATTGTCCAAGCGAGTGTTGTGAGCGCGCGCACCGCGGGGCGCACTATCATTTCAACAGTGTCCAACGTTTGTAGTGTGTTCTGTGGGTGGATAGAGCACATGGATGATGGTGCAGCAACAGCTCCTGTTGCTGCACCATCATATGTGATTATCTTGTTCAGTTCCTAGTCATCGTTCGTATACCCTATCCGCTTACCGCTGTGACAGATCTGTGGACAGCTAAATCTTTATCAAGAGCCATGCAGATAATCCAGTAATTCGTCAGTTTATCAATAAGTACGACAGGCCACTTCACCTTGTCATCCCCACAGGAGACATATTTTATTTATTTAACAAATACGACGCAATTTATGTAATCTTACTACAATGCGCGGAACATAAGAAATGAAACTGTTAGTTTATATAAATAGCGTTGCACATGGAAGCGGTTAATATGTTGCATTAGTGGCCCCAGCGACGAACTAGATCGTACAGTGTGAGAGCATGTTGTATCGATTGGTGGAGATGAGCTGGTGATTGTTTCTTCCCAGTATGGACCTCTCGATCGGGGCCACGGACATCGCGACACTCATAGCTAATCATTTCTACTATTGGTTGCGCACTATGCCATGCTAATTATATTATTGAAGAATCGATTTGTTTTAGTACAGTCGTAAACAAAACGCTAAGATAAGGAAACCAACGATCAATATTGAACAATAAGAGACGTTCATGAATATAATCAAATTCAATACAAACAATTATGAAGTAAACTCTAAGTGAGTATTATTACGAGGTGATTTGCTTTAGAAAAACCATTAAAACCCTCTTGTCTGTAGAGTTTGATGAATCCCAATGGAAGAACGTTTCATTTCGCGGCACATTCAAGGCCAGCGCTCAAAACTCGCGACGGCACCTACCATTATAGGTATTCGGTACCTACCAACGGACTCTTTCAAAAAACTATGCACAGTCGGACAATTTGAGATATTAGGAGAACCCACTTGAAAAGTAAGTAAGTAGGTTTCACGACAACAACCGCTGACATTGTTTCTAGTTATCTTCACCTCTCTACAAATACATTGAATAATGACGTAGAACCCAGCTATCTGTTATACCTGTTATAACTGTTATACCTGAATGCACTCAGTATTTTAATGTCATTTTAGTCGACTACCTTCATCACCGGTCCCCATCGAACGCAGGTTACTATTATATAAGGGTCGAAAGGCAGTCATTGTTTGTCAGAGTTTACATGGTGGAGGTTCCCGGTGTAGATATTAGTGTAGAAGCTGCGTGATACGTGTGTTTGATAGCAGGTTGATCCCCTTGTTGTTGGCCGCGGCGCTCACGGCCGCGCCGACTGACGCCGCTATCTGCGATCACTGTTATCGACTGTTACGAGGGGATCAATCAGTCAGCCAGCCTGACATACACAGCCGCCGCCGCACCACATTGTGACAAGCTAAATCCCTCTTACATACATCTTGTATATTTACAAATTGTATATTTACCACAAGACAGATTACAGAAAAGAACAGCCCTGAAACCAGATCCTAGTCACAATCTACATGAATGTCAAAATATTTTCAGAGTGTCTGCGCGCCGCTGCCAAATAGTGTCCATAGAGAAACATTTATAGTTTGTATTAGTATTAGTACAAACAGTTGTATTGATTGGTCGAGCCATCACTAATCAACAAGTAGTGAAATGGCTAGAGAATAGATTCGAGCAGCAAACCAATCATCGTAAACTACGCGAGTGTGTGATTTGAAACAACTGTTAATGAACGCCCGAGGAGCAGACCCCGGCGTGGGCAACACAAGCATGACACGTGACGGGACACCACGCACGACTCACACGCACAAGCGGAAGCATCAGCCGTCCTAGACGGTCCACTGTGCAAGGAACGTACGGTGCAGCAGCAATGTAGGCGATGCGGTGTGTGGAGTAATGTACTTTTTGATAACATAAAAGTTATTTTTTTTCCTTTTATTGGACAAAAACAAAACACAATCAAAATTCTCACATTTTGCAGTATTTTAGAATACAATCATTCCATAATTAAAATATATACAAATGAAATCATAAAATGTTATAAAAAATTTAAGAAAATAACTGCATATTACATTCACGTATATATACAAACTAGCTGTGATCGGCAAATGTTGTTGTGCCATTTTTTTTGGGCTGCATCAGCATTCTTATATGGTATGAAAATAGATGTTAGCCGATTCTCGGACCTACCTGATATGACCAGAAAATATGTTAAAATCAGAGAATTAGTAACAAACACCACGGCAGTAGAATTCATACTATTTATAATATATATTATAAGATTTATCTCGTCCCCCTGTATATTAATCTGCCGCGCTTTAGGAAAACACGAAATCCCCGCTTAGGCTCCCCTACTAAAAGAAAAGCGGGAGTGGCCGCAATGGTAACGAACATATGTATATTATATTGTTTTAGTTAAGTTACTACCGCCTTATGTTTCAATGTGATTTGCTAAGATATCTCTCTTCTGAGATATCTATCTTGTAGTCGAGCTACAACATGTGTCCCACGTGGAATCTGATTAATGTGTGCCTCCCATTGACACGGTACATGTATAACATTTACAAGTCGAGGGCATCCAACATCCTAGTAGATCCACAACGGACGCGGCGGCAAAATTAATAAAACATATATTTGAGGCATGGGAGGGCGCCTATGACGCCTTAGGAGTCTTCTGTGATCTCTCAAAAGCTTTTGATTGCGTCGACCATCGTACGCTAATTCTGAAGCTTAAATATTATGGTATTCGCGGAACCGCCCTCGATCTTGTGTCCTCTTACCTGTCCAATCGTCATCAGAAAGTTGGCGTCAGTGGTATAACATCTAAAGGGTCATTAATTAAAACAGGCGTGCCGCAAGGCTCCATATTAGGTCCATTCCTATTTCTAGCGTACATAAATAACCTACCACTTGTTGTAGAAGGTATCTGTGATATTGTTCTGTTTGCAGATGATACATCTTTAGTTTTTAAAGTGAGCAGGAAAGATAAGGAGCTTAATACTCTGAATGAAACACTAACATCTGTTTCAAATTGGTTTGACGCCAATAACCTCGTTTTAAATTCTAAAAAAACTAAATGTATTCGATTTTCACCACCTAATACATCGCAAATAGCTACAAATATATCACTAGATGGTGGTAAACTGGATTTGGTTGATAGTACGGTATTCTTAGGGCTAACAGTAGATTCAAAATTACAATGGGGCTCTCATATTGAAACATTGTCAAGAAAACTTAGCTCAGCAGCATTCGCTGTTAGGAAAATCAAACAAATGACGGATGTCGATACTGCTAGATTAGTTTACTACGCATACTTTCATAGTCTTATGTCATATGGCTTATTGTTATGGGGTTCCGCGGCAGACCTAGATTCTATATTTATACTTCAAAAAAGAGCCATTAGGGCAATATACTCGTTGGAACCCCGTGAATGCTTGAGGGATAAATTTAAAGAAATTAATATACTCACTTTACCCTCACTTTACATTTATGAGAATTTATTGTACATGAAAAAAAACATTCATCTCTTTAATTTAAACTGTGATGTTCATTCGATTTGTACGCGAAATAAACACAAAATTATGGCTCCTAGATTCAGATTAGTTAAAGTAAATAAATCATTCATGGGGAACTGTGTTCGCTTCTACAATAAAATCCCACAATCAATAATCGCGTTAAATTATGATAAATTTAAAACACATGTCAAAACTGTTTTGATGAAGAAAGCATATTATAAAATTTCGGATTATATAAATGACAAGGATATATGGAACTAGGTAAATCACTCTGCACAAGTAGCTCCTGGCAAATACATGGTATGCAAACACTTGTAAATCTATCTGGTATTGTTATTTTTTTATCTCTTTGATTTTGTTTTATAATGACTTGCATGCTAATACAATTTGTCACTATTGTGAATATTTATACCAATTATCAAATTTGATTTTGTGTGATGATTTCATTATGATTTATATTGTTTCGATGTTATGTACATGATGCCTGGCTGAGTTTCTTGCCGGTTCTTCTCAGAAGGCTAGTTTCCGAACCGGTGGTAAATTCTCGACTTTCATAAGTGCCTTACCAGGGCCTAAACTGAATAAATATTTTTCATTTTCATTTTCATTTTCATCACAACACCTTCATTACACTAATTCAGGACGAGAGCGCGGCCCTTCAACTATACATACATTATTTACTAGCTTTACTCGCGTACAATTAACAGTAAGAACGATGTTCCGTACAGGGCCCAACCATGAGCTCTTATTGCAATGATAATTCAGTTGTGCGACGGTGATAGATGTATACATCTGTCTCATAAATGAGTGAAACTATCATGGCAATAAGAGCTCATGGTAAGGCCCCTGTTATATACGAGTATTTTATTCAATTAAAGTAGTCTAAGTTACTCCGTATAATCCTAAACTCCCGTTAAAATCGGCCCAGCCGTCTCAGAGCTCAGCCACGACATAACACAAACAGACAGATTTATTTCTAAATATATTATTTACGCATTTAGTGAAAAGCTGTTAATTTGGATATCCAAGGAGTTATTTCAGTAATAGACACTTATAGGGATACCTACTTAGTCAAATATAAATCAAACAGGTAAAGCCTGTTCCCAGATCGTTGTCCACCGCGACAACAATGGACCAACATGGCTTCCAAATCCAATGACGTCATGACACATACCCGACGTAGGTACCAGTCTCGTGCAAGGACATTTTTATCAGTCAAGATTATCTGATCTGAAATCTTAATTTTTTTAATTTTATTACCTGTGCAACATGCGCAAAATAATCTGCAAGTATAAGGATAATGTAACAAAAACTGATACAATATCCACCACGTGTTTCCCTTACGTAGTTATAATTAAATAGTCGAGAGGGCCAGGTACTTATGTTTTTCACTTGTGCAACGAAGATATAATAATGAAATAATACTCATAGTTTCCTTACCTCTGTGTTTAGCAGAGCGCGCTACGGATGACGTTTCTTTGAGAGTCAGTCAGTCTCTTGAGGTCATTCCGGAAACACGTCACAAATGAGCTGAAAGTGGTGATAGATAAGGTACCTATATTGATAACACCTATTTATTGTAGTTACACACACACCACACCATTCCCCTTACGGGCCTTTACAGCCGTGGTGTGTCACTTATGGGTGTAGTAGCGTCAAAGAATGTGATTCTCTGAACAAAGTGTACGTACATTGTAACGTAACATCGCCATTAAAATCAGTCAATTCGATCTGAATGTGTGCCACGCGAGTCACGCGACACATGATAAGGCAAGCAATGCAGCGCCTTAATGGGTTTAAGCGAAGGCACCGCATAGCACTATTATTTATTCTGTGAGATACCTTCCACAAAGTCATACAAAGTGAGTACAGTGGGTGGCTCAATTGTCCGCTTATAGCCTTTTGTCTCCACGACAAGACGTCAACACAACGACAATCAGCTGCGAATGTATCATAAAACAAACCACCAGGCTCATGTATCATTTAATTTATGAACTTCAAATCGTCAAACGGTAACAAACAAGCTAAGTATATGCTCTAGATGGCATTTCCCGGTTAGGCTTACGCTGTTCACTTTAGTATTGGGGTAATCAGGTACCATAATCCTACGAAACAACTGTAGTTTCAATCTGACGACACGAACTAACTGCTCAGTTCGAGAAGGAGGCAAGACAAAGTAAAATACAAACATGTACAATTACAACGTATCGCAAAAAAATCACCGTAGGTAACTATTAATTCCCGCGTATTACTTCCTGTGTATAAACATTCGGACACAGTCATTACAAGGGAAAAAAATCACTGATAATTAATGTGAATTGTATGTGAGATTTTTTTTTCACAACTTACTTCAATCGCAAGATATCACAGACACGTCAGTCACCACCCACCACATCACAAGCAACCGCTACGATCCAATTCGTTATTCGCCTTCTGAATCTGCAACTCAACACTACCAGAAGTATCGTGCCAATTCCAAACTCGGTAAAAGCAGAAATCGACAAATACGCCTCACAAACCAGTCAAAAATCGCCCTGAATATATATTTATATATTCAGGGCGAATGTTAACATAAACACAGGAGGTGGTGAGTAGGTACGTGTAAGAGAGGCGAGGCCCTATTCGTCCGATTATTTTGATTGATAGTCGATAAATAGTATTTCTGATATTTGTGGGACGTAGGTACGTGGATTTTGAAAACACTAAAAACAGATAAGTTGTATGCTGTCGTCAGTGTCAGCTCACGCTACCATGTAGGGTGCGGCCGGAGGTATCGCAAACCAGTGGTCACGCGGGCAGTGCCCACTTGGGTGTGTTATAAATCACCCCCAACACGCCATATAACACTATAATAATCGTAGGCCAACTTCCTTAGCGAGCGCCCGAGCCAACATGACAAACGAGCGTCCTCGCCCAATTAACGCGGTTTCAAAACAATACAAAAGCAAAGGTGCGACTCTCTTCACCAACACGTGACATTAGTAATTACATCATCTTAAATGGCCCGATCCTTACAATAGGCACCTAAACCACGTGCCAAATGTTACGGACTCTGCTTGCACAGCACGACATTATGTTATGGTGAATTCGTTAAATGTAATCATGTTGCCTCTGCCCTCTGCCCTCTGCCCTCTGCCCTCTGCCCGTGGCTACTCCCGAGTGTTGCATATGCCCTTCCCTGTTCCCATGGCCTGTGCACAGTGTGCATTTGTGTCTTGACGATCGGATTGACATGAAATAAACAAATTTAAATTGTCATTTAAATAATATTAGTTAGTGTTACCATGGCACGTGTCGTGGTGTGACATCACGCCTTGAAACCATAATACATAGATACGTATAAATGGCAGGTATACATTAACAGGAAATGCTACATTAGGTATAGATGTGGTATTTACTATGAGACATTAGCAAGTGGCGGCGGTTTGCGGTATCTCATAAGTCAGCGGGGATCTGGGAAGTACCAGGGTGACCGCGGAGGAAAATTTTGCTTCAAATAAAAATGCTCTGCTGAAGTTTTTTTAAGTAAAGCTAGCTTTGAAATGGTGAGTCACCTTCAACGCGACGTTACACTTTTAATGTGTGAAAAAGAGATGCTACTTTATGGAATATTACAGATACCATATAACAATGGATCACCAAAACGATTCGCTATAAGCATGAGTGACGCATTGTTGAGGCTGCTGTCATGAGTGACATGCGAGCCCGCGTCAGATAGATGTCAGAGTAGATGCCTACGTATAGAAACCAACGAGAGACTGTATTGGTGCTATAAACAGTTGCGGCCAAACATTGTTGCACCATTGCACCGTGTCCTCCCTCAGACAATGGCGTCGTGCACAGCTACCGTGCTACGTGGTGCACACACACCTACTAACGCACACACGCACGTATCCACTCTTCAATACAATGACACACTGCATACTGGGCTGATGAAGGGTATGATTGATAAGCAGACACTTCAAAGAAGGAGGGTGGATTCGACCCTATTCCAGCAGTTGATATTAATACGATAATGTGGTCGCTTATCGCAAACGGATCCAGTTGCATTCTCATTGTAATTTTTTGTTGGTGGCACCCACACTTGATAGGTGTATGTACATTACATTATGTAGTTAGCGTTAGAAGACAATAGGTGCAACGACCTCACCCAATGATCTAGTCAAGCGAGCCGCCCGCCGACATTATGTAGCACGGATGCAACATAGACTCCGATTGCTATTGCACCCACACAGGCGGTGTTCGTTTACCCGTGTAGCAATCATACTAGTAGTTTCTGTAGTATTGTAGAGTGCCTGGCTAGATATTTATAGCATTGTTAAAGTGAAATATACTATTTTACAAACTTACTACATACCTACTTACAATGTGTTTACAAATGACAGAACGTCACTCTACAACCAGAGCTCAATGGCCACTACGAACAATTACTGGAATATATGTATAGTTAAAGAAAAGGCATCACAATATATCAATACATTTTACTTACAATTAAAATAACATTCAGCTCTGGTCCAACCACAAAGCACCTATATACATAAGTAATTCCCAACTTCCTTATGTCTATTATGCATGTAGTGTATAGTAGTTATAATACAATGGGCGGTCTCCGCGAGGTGTTGTTCTGTAGCTTGGCAGCCTTGAGGGTCCGGTAGGCAGCCACCGCGTCGTCCCGCGCGCGCTCCATCCGCCGCGCCTCGGCCGGCAGCATGGCGGTCAGCAGCAGCCCGCGCCGTCCGGGCTGTGTGTATACAATCTTCATTCATTATACTTTACAAAAATATGCGGTCGCACCCGAGTAGATTTAGCTTCATGCTTCATGTCGCGGTAGCTTAATATTTAACATACATACATATGCTCACGCCTGTATTCCCCGAAAGGGTAGGCAGAGGTGTTATAATAATAACACCCACATTTCACACAAGATGATTAAGTGCCAACGAGACAGATGGTGAGTCTATCGCCCTCTCAACCACTATACATACGTCTCTGAATTACTTCTCGGACTTATGCAAGTTTGCTCACGATGTTTTCTTTCATCGTAAAGCACGTGGTGTGAAATCCCTGTACGTTAGTTTTTAGAAAAACTCGTTGGGATTCGAACTCGCATCGCTAGCGTTGAAGGCGACCGCTCTAACCTCAAGGCCACCACGGAATATTATAAAGAAATTTAAGTAGCCTAAGTTACATAGTAGTTACTTGAAACATCAGCTACTTGCCGAGGAAAATAATGTCATGTCGGGGGCTCATGTTACACGATTGTGTTCCAAAGCTAAGCAATATCCCGTCGTGGGTAAGGACGTACCCTGGAGGCGCCGGGCTCGCGGGCGGGCAGCGCGGGCGGCGCGTGCGCCACCTCGCCGAACGCCACGCGCTCCCACCGCACCTCGCGACCATCGCGCTCCTCCTGCACACACACACAATGCTTCGCGAGAATCCAATTGATCTTGGCTATCAAACTTTAAATAATTCACAAAGTCACCTCGGCAGCTTTGGTCTTCTTAGCTTCCATTAGCAGCTTGCGTCGCTGTGCGCGGGTGGGCAGTGCGTGGGTGGTCCCGGCGGCCGCGTTGTTCCGTCGCAGTTTCCGCGCGCGCCGCTCGCGCTGCGCCGCCATGCGCATGCCTTTCTCGTCCTCCTCGTCCTCCATATCTATCTGTTGCACATGCCAAAAAACACATCTTCATTACAATGTATGTACCCACATCAAAGAATATCATATGAATACTTCTTATTCTTGTTTATATCTATATCTCTCACTATGAAGTAAATTTAATACAAGTAAAATCCAGTGACTAACCGGATAATCCATCTGTTCTTCATTAGTATGAAGAGCACGTACAGCATTATTGATGCGTAGAGAGAATGATCGCCCTGACTCCCCCGGCATCTTGCGCAATCGATTTACTGGATTTGTGTCTGCCCCACTTTTATTTCTGATATCTGCAGAGATAAGTATTATAATTATATAGGGATTGTACTATACATTGAAGACAGTGTCACATTTCTCACATAAACATTTGGAGAACAAAATTTATATGAAACATATTCTGCAAAGGGGTGAAAAAGAAAATAACAATAATTATTCAATTATCTTATATATGGAGAGTCAATGTACAGAAAAAACGTCACAATTTTTTTCTTACTTCTTTTAGGAACCTCATGTGTTGTAATCTTCTTCGTTTTCTTGTCAATTTTGTTGGCATGCTCGCTGAAGGCAAACAGCCTGGTGAGCGAGCGGGGCACCGGCTGCTCATCAGGATCCTTTGGCGGAGCATTAATTTTCGTTTTTAAACTATGTGGAATCAAATAAATACATGTTTTGTTCAAATTGTTTCTATTTTCTTAGGTTATTCTTCTCAAACTTATATTTACCTTTGCAAACGTCGGGCTTGTTGTTCCAGGGGATCTTTGACACCACGATGTTTTTTTGCTGGTATTTTACGACCCATTTCAAAGGTTTAGTTAACTTTGATTGAATATAATTTGAATGTGATGAAAAAAAAATTTACTGTTTGTTTGTACAATGCTGTGCTGTGTGGTACATAGGGATGGCCATCTGAGATCGATTAATCGAAGAATCGATTTTTCGAGCCAAATAAATCGATTTTATAAATCGATATGTAACACTGAATCGATTCAGTGAATCGATATTTCACCCTAGAGAATCGACACTCGATTTTTTCTATTCACAACACGATTTTAATCTATTCAGTAGTTTTAGAATTAAAATTGGAAATCTCTTTTTTTTTTGTTTAAATTATTACATAATATAACAAATACATTTAGAAAGTAGAATTGTGTCTTCTTTTTTACCTGATACTTTCATATTGTTTTAAAAATGATTGTGATCATCGAATTTCTTGAACTAAAAAAAATCCCTGATTTTAATACTAAGTGATCGCTTATTATGGTATCTTGTTTTTTATAAAATGAATTTATATTTACATTGTAAATGCAGACTCGAGAATAAATCGATTTTTTAGAAATCGATTTTTTTGACCTCGATTTTTTTATGAATCGATTCATCATTGCGATTCGAATCGATCTTTTTTGGGAATAATCGGCATCCCTAGTGGTACAATGTCATTGAATTACCAATCAAATCAATTCTCTTGGTCCATAGATAAAGAAAAAAAATAACTTTTATATTTTTTCTGGATTACTTAACTTTATATTATTGTTTATGGCTTCGCGGGGCTGTCACATTTTTTACCAGTGTAAATTGGACATGATTCTACAATTTCTTCCTTCCTCATATATATAAAAGAAATTATTTAAATAAAAATACATGAAAATCATTGAAATATTGAATGGTATTGACAAGTTGTGACAAACAGGATCATGCAATAACACACAAAACCAACAAAGCTTTCAATTAAACTCGGCATTTTAAGTTGCACTTTGCTGAAAACAAAACGTGCTTAAACATTTTATTCTCGCAGTAGCATAGATAAATAATAAAAACGCTTTGTTACCGAAGATGTCCATAGACAAATAGATTTTGACAATAAAGAATGATAAACAATAATTTTGATCATAAAAGAAAAATAGCTTTATCCCAACGCAAAGAAGTCTAAATTGCATTGTTACCTAAATTCATCGTGAAGTTCGTATGAATCACCAACCAATAGATTGCTCCAACCGAACAAAACAAAACGATCGCAGCGGAAGAGCAGTGCGGGAAGGGGGCTTGTTTTTAGCTGCAAGGTCGTTCTTTGTGTCAAAATTTACTTCTTCTGACGAATAATAAAATTAGTTTAAAATATTTACTTAAGTGAGTGACTGTTTGTGCTCGAAATCAAATTAGTGGTGCATGTGCATATGTGTGTCTGTAGATACAAGATTTAGAAACAATCCGTTCACTCAGAACGTTCCAATGAGTTTGGGAGGAGGTCAAAACACGGAAGGTTCAAATGCAGGCGGAATATTCGTACAATTCAACCAGGACTGCACGTAAGTAGGGTAATGTAGTCGAGGAGTGAACACGGAAGCCAGGCACGGGCTGTCGAAGGCGCGGCCAGCCCAGGGCGACGGGCGTCAAGGTTCCCTTCCCTGGCGATTGCGAAAGCGTTCTCCGTCACGAATTAGCGTCGATTCTACTACGAATGCGATCTGTCGGTTGCGCGATGATGCAATATGTCATTGCCAGCTGTTTCGTAATGTCCTCTCCCGCACTTACAGGCGTCATAAACAAACATGGCGTCACAGGGCGAGACCTGTTGAACAAATAAATACTGGCAGCTTCCTCGGTGAGGCCCTGGCTGCTGCCAGCTGTATGTCACCTGTCCCACACCAACCATACCCACCATAACAGTTGTTTGGTGATGGACCAACTGCTTTGTGTTGACACTTTGCAGGCACCTTTGTCATTCTCAACATAAATTGAAACTAGACCATACATAATGTGGATGCATTGTTCCACGGCACCCACAGGAGTTTTGTGACATTTTCATGCTACATCTGTTTACATGATTTGGACCTTTTGTTAATGATTGGACACTGTAGCTGTATAATTTTAAATGATGCATATGGTCTAGTTGGTGTTAATAGAGGCAATCATTAACATATTCCATCGCTTGATTGTTTGAACACAACATGTATTCTCTGGGAAATATAATTGGTACAAAAGTTTAGTACATTGTGCAATCACATGATTACTCCGCAGCCAGTTATTCTGAGCACTGTTATAATTTTATTTAATAGTAAGCAGGTAAACAAAACAATTCACAGTTTGTAGATGTAGGACACAGAGTAGTGTTTGAACAGATTTGCATTAAACATTTAAAACAAAAGCATTGTTAGTGTAAAATGTATGGCACATACTCCTTGTGCAATGAGTCATATGCCCTCCTTGTCTCGTGTGCTCCACTAGTCAAATCGCAGGTCTATTGTTTATATCGGGTCAAATGGTTTTATAAAAAATATATATTTAATTGGCTTGTGATTATATGTGAGTGCATTTGAATATGCATCTAAGTGTTTGTTTATGAAGATTTACTATCTTATTTAGCTCCTACATGTTTAAAGACTTTCTAAGATGAAGAGTTTCTATGATGTATCAAAAACATAAAATTAGGATGTAACATAATAAGTTTACTCATATAGTTAGTTGTTAGTGCTCAGAGAGTACATCCTATTAAATTATCATGATTTGGTATAAAACATGCACATATACATTAATATTATGTATTGTAATGTACCCTACATTTCATCACTATGTAACATAACCCATAGGAAAAGAGCAGTTTTATATTTTTGTCAAGTCCAATTTCTAACGAGATACACCTCTTTGGCACAATAGCATGTATTATATACCTACCATAATAGGAACCTTTATTATACTTGTGGGTAATTTGAGTATTTTTTCTTGCTGTCCTACGAATGCAGAGCTGCACCATTACTCAATAAAACTGACCTTAATCCTTCATAAGTATACCAATGCAAACAAAAAAAGGCTGTATTATGTCCTCAGTATAATATGACATGGTCTCAACACACATCAATCAGGTGTACTTATGTATTTTATGTAAAGCTATAAATATGTGCTCAAGGGTAAATGCCGTAAGTGATAAGTGTAAATGTTTGTGTGCGTGAGGTCCCTGGTGGCGGGCAGCAGCAGCGGGTACCACCTGTTCGCGCTGACGCCGGACGATGGCGTGGAGGAGATCTACGCGAGCCGCTCGGGCCAGGACACCTGCCTAGTGGACCGCCTCTTCAGCAGCTCGCTCGTCGCCGTCGTCACCGTCTCCGCGCCCAGGTCACATTCTAACTGCTTTAAGCATTTCTTACATCGCACGAACATTATGTTTTGTTTAAAGTAGAGGTTCTGATAATTGATTGGACAATTTTCACATTTGTAATTTTATGATGACTTACTTGACGCGGTAGGAAATAGCGCGCATGTCTGGACCGAACCATACATCCAAATTGCTACAATATCAGGCGTTACCTTGCGCAAGGCCATGTTTATGGTTACCCAAATAAGTTTATTGTGAATATATGAGACCATGAAAAAAATAAATCAAGTGCAGTCCAGCACACGCAGCCCGACCTCCAGCCTGCGGTTTCTTGTGTGACTTTCTCGTGCAAATATATGTTTGTTTGCTAATAATATGCACAGTTGATGATCCCATAAATCAAATGGCTATCTGCTATATTAATGCGAAAGCCACAACATTTTAATGAAAACCTTTATGGGATGCATTCACTTATGTTTGTTATGTTATCCCATACAAGTACTTGAAATTGATGAAAATAGGAATGGCTCTCTTGTTGTAGATTCCAGTTGCAGCCCAGTGTTAGTTGGCAATATTAGTGCGATTGTTAATAGACCGCCGTGACGTAGTCTCTTGTGACCATTATCAGATGAGATGTTATTTTGGTATATGTTGGGTCGGGCAGCTGTGTGGCAGTAGCGTCCTCTGCGCCGCGCTGGGTTGCGAGTGGCGAGTGGCGCGCGGGAGGTGCGTCACACACGCGTAGGTTGTACTTTTTGCAGGCAGACCAAGGTCGTATCGCGCACTCGTTATCGATACATACTTAGGTGCGCGAGGAGTAGTGTTGTCGTTTCACAACACAGGCCAAGTGTAGCTGCTCCTCGTGCATACAAACGATGGTGGTCGGTCGGAACCGCTGAGGTCACCTCCTCGCAGCGACGCCGTAATCTCTTCTATTCAAATGTAAACCGTTTAACGGCCATTATGTGCCTATATAAGTTATATTTACTTGTATGACTACACACATTCACAAATATAACGTTAAATTGTAAACGTGAACATTAAGTATATTAATCTAGGCGATGAATGTGAGGAAATAATTATTGTGAAGGAGACACCCTTTACGCAAGCTTCCACTCCCGCGCTATCTGCCGCGAGCCTGCTTGTTGCCTAACATTAACGCCAACTACAATCTATACTATGTTTAGGTATTTAATTTCGAAATATCAAAAAATTTAATAACCAGTTAAAGTGATACAAATGAGCAATGACACGTTCAGTGGAGTTGATTGGCCGTGGGTGTTATCAGCGCGTCTTCAATATTCACTGTTTTTGTTTACTTAACGTAAGCGATGATTAGCACAATACATATTACTGAACAATATACTTACTAATTAACCATTCGTTGGGTTTCTTTGTTAGTTTTTTATACACCAGGCTTTCTACAATGTATTCATAATATGATGTGTCAGTGGAACAGTGGAGTGTGCCATTCATGTTCTTAAGGAATTAGGGTTGTCCGTTGTCTGTCAGATGAGGGCAATTACAGATGTAATCAAATCGTGGGATCTACTTGCTAACATGTGGAATAGAGTTGTCTTTAATTAATCAGCAAGATTAATATAGGGCCCCTAACCCACGCGGACCAAGACGCGGGTGCGCTACTTCGCTAAGGTATACGTACGCGAACGCTGGTTTATTACAATAATGTATTTTGGTTATTTTCGACAACGGAAAATAATGCTAGAATATTGTCTTGACTGCTGTATTTAAAGAAATGACATTCAAATAATAATAATAAATAACACAAATTATTAATAAAAATATATCATTACACTTGGTCACCTTGGTGCTGCTGCTGAAGCCTTAATTCATTGTTCTATTCCGCGGTGAGCTCTCATCAGACAAGGTCGCCCGCGCCTTCTACCGCTCCTACTTGATAGGAGTGTACGCACCTGCTCAGGGATATGTTATTTAATGATACTTTAAAAGTGAGTGCCATCACGACCTGTGCCTACGTTACTCGCACGATGCTCGGGTACAATTTTTTCAATTAAATAGTTTTTCTATTCATTCAATTAATTGATAATAAATACATGACATGTTACATCGCTATTTAGTCCTTAATTAAGCAGAGCTTGTGCTATGGGTACCAAACAACTGTGTAACAATAATACAATAAATACCTTAAAGACTAACACACACATAAATATAACATACTTAAATACAATAACTATACATATATCATTAGGGTTTCACAATCCTGTGCGTCACTATAAACCTATCCCTACGATGTAGAAGAGCTCCGAATCAAGTGATGTATTTTGAGGGATGCAAGGCCTGATAGGCTGGGCGAGTGTTGGGTGCACAGGTATAGACCGGGCCCTCCGACCCACAGATATGTAATATGTGTGGTCGTGGGCCCGGGGCAGTGGCGTCGGTGTGTGCTGACGTGCGTGGCGTGCTGTGTTGCAGGAAGCTGATCGTGTGCCACTACAAGAAGGGCACGGAGATCTGCAACTACAGCTACAGCAACACCATCCTCGCCGTCAAACTCAACCGCTCGGTGAGCGACGCTTACATCATTATTACTACCTATAGGCCGTGGGGTTTGAGCAGTTGCCTTCTTCGCAAGCGACGCAAGTTCGAATCCAGCGAATTGGTACTTAATCGTCTTCGGTGAAAACTGGGTGTTGGTTATTACGATTCGTCTGCCTACCCATTCGGGGAATACAGGCGTGAGCATATGTATGTATGTATATATGTGTGTAATTTCCCTTAAGGCGACTGGTCTTTTCCTTGCCCATAGGAACCTCTCGAAATAACCATATAGTAATGCCGTTATACAGTGTCACTAAAAGTAATCTGTCAAAATACCTCAATTTAATTTTGCCAAGAGCCAAGCTTCTGTCTTTCCAAGCATATATGCTGAGGCGTAAACTAGATTTTGCGGAATCAATATTACGTTTACTTTCGGTTCGATAAATCTATATCTATACAGATAAATAAAATTTATGTGTCTGTTTGTAATTCCAAAATAACAGCTTTTCACTAAATGTATGTAAATGAAGGTTACTTCATTTAAAGACTCCTTTTTGGTT
The DNA here is from genome assembly GCA_964035505.1 of Watsonalla cultraria. Taxonomy (NCBI): domain Eukaryota; kingdom Metazoa; phylum Arthropoda; class Insecta; order Lepidoptera; family Drepanidae; genus Watsonalla; species Watsonalla cultraria. The sequence goes on along the minus strand of OZ037722.1, from coordinate 11,577,100 downwards.
TCATATTTTAAGTTGTTGTTTTACTTTAAAAAGAATTTAATTATTTTCATGACAGAAGCTGTCATATTATTAATGTAAAGAATATAATGTGTAATTAATGTTTTATTATAATAATTATCTTAATTTGTTGGTAACAGCATAATATTGTTGTTTCTCTTTTTATCGGTAAGTTGTTTATTTTTAGTTTTTAAGTTATTTAATGTAAGATATGTGTGCTGTTATGTGTTGTAATAAATTTCTCTTTTTATAGAGCAACATAAGTTGGTTTGTTACCATATTATAAACAACAATTCGCTGTTGAGACAATGGAAAAATTTAAATTTGAATTTGTCGTGGAATCGGGCGAAGATTCAAAAACGAATGTGATTTGTATAACTTCAATTACGGATGCCGACAACCACACATTTATCATCCCAAAACATCTTCAACCAGTGAAACTTCATGATATAGTTATTAAAACTGAGACATTTCGAATGGTAAAAGCTACTCTACAGAGGAGACATGAAAAGAGACAAGTATGGATTACGGTCACACCGGAGATAAGTAAAGTTTATGTGGATGAAAATGGAAATATGCAGTTTAATGGATATTTACTAGAGGAGGTTACACCGGAAACATTGCAACAGGCTCCAGCAATCGAGATTTCAGGAGAAGCGTTAAAAAAATTCTTGGATAATGTTGCTGAATTGAAGAGGGACATGTCTAAGCCTCATAATATAAGAAATGCAACTGAAAAATTTGTGCTTGAAAAATTCTCATCAAGAACTTCAAATGTATCTCAATGGATAATTATTTTTGAATCAGAATGTACTCGTTTAGGCATTGATGAAGATACTAGGAGAATTGAAGCTTTGAGGCTATTTTTAGAAGATTCGTGTCTCGACTGGTACAGTTCTATGCTCATTAAACATACAGTAAACTCAGACTGGTGTATATGGAAAAAAAACTTCTGTGAAACTTATGCGGAAAAAGGTTGGTCGTCAGTCAGGTATGCAATTATGTTGAAGTATATACAAGGCTCATTATTAGAATATGCTTTAAAAAAAGAAAGGCTATTATTGCAGTCAAATAAGTCAATAGATAAATCTACTCTTATTGATCTAATTGCCACGGGGTTACCTAATTTTGTAGCGGATAGAATTGATAGAAATAGCTTAAAAGAAACTGAGGATTTATTTAATAACATTAGAGGATTAGAACATTTAGTGAATAAAAAGATTTATGAAAGAAAGGTAGTGAGTTTTGGAAATAAAGTTAATGAAAAAGTTGGCAGAGACCGACCATGTAGGATCTGTGAAAAAGAAAACAAAGGTAGCCGGTATCATCCTGAATCTTTATGTTGGTTCAAAAATAAGAATAGTGTGCCATCTAAAATAGAAATAAGAAGTGTTAATCATTCAGAATTAGAAACTGAACTAAATGAAATTGACCCAAAAAACTAGTTATTCCACCATTAATCAAAATTGAGTTAAAAATAAATGATATATTACAAATATTGGGCATTTATGATTCAGGGTCGAATGTATCTTTGATAAATGCAAGATTATTGTCCTTGAAAGATAAGTCAGTTAATAAAAAATATACTAATCTAAAAACGATTAATGGTGTGAAAAAACCTATAGGAATTGTAACTTTAAAGATAAAAATTATGGACATTGAAAAGGAGATGAATGTTTTTGTCATAGATGAAGAGAATTTCGATTACGATTTTTTAATTGGATTAGATTGTATAGAAAAGTTTAAACTTAGTCAAAATGAAAAATTACAAATTACACAAAACAATTCAGTAGAAAACAAGTACGGATATAATATGAATAAAAATTCGATTGCGGAAACCGATGATGTTATGTATGCTAATTGCAAAATAAACTTTAATGAACATGTAGAAAGTTCAAATTTTAACATCTCAGTGAATCATCTTAATCTTCAGGAACAATCTGAAATAGATAAATTAGTTGACAAATACAAATCACTGTTTGCCAAAGATAAATATGATATAGGCACAGTGAGTGGCTATGAAGCACATATTGATTTATTAGTAGATAAATATTGTAGTAAGAGACCTTATAGGTGTACTATTGAAGATAAAAAAGAAATAGAAGAACAAGTATCAAAATTATTAGAAAGAAAATTAATTGAAGAATCATATAGTCCTTTTGCAGCCCCAGTAACATTGGCTTATAAAAAAGAAGATGGGAGAAAGACTAGATTATGCATCGATTTTAGGGATCTAAATAAAATTGTAGTTCCTGAATCACAACCCTTTCCACTAATCGAGGATTTAATGGTGAAAACGAGAAACTGTATATACTTCTCATCATTGGATATTAACTCAGCATTCTGGTCCATCCCTTTAAAAATTCAAGATAGGAAAAAAACTGCTTTTGTTACACAAGATAATCATTTTCAGTGGACTTGTTTACCGTTTGGTTTAAAAACTTCTCCGGCAATATTTCAAAGAGTATTAAGCAGTATTATCAGGAAGCATGGACTGTCAGATTTTACTGTTAATTATATAGATGACATTTTGGTATTTTCGAGGACATTTGCAGAACACGTCAAACACTTATCATTATTATTGGAAGCAATTTTACAGGAAGGATTTAGACTGAAGTTCTCTAAGTGTAACTTTGCACAGGACTCCGTAAAATACTTAGGTCATATAATACAAAATAATACAATTACGCCATTAAATGATAATTTAATTGCTATTAATAATTTTCCTCAACCTAAAACACAAAAAAATTTTCGACAATTTTTGGGAAAAATTAATTTCTATGGAAAATACATACCTGGTATATCCATAATATTGGATCCTCTACATAATTTACTTAGAAAAAATATAAAATTTATTTGGTCAGATGAATGTCAAAAGTCTTTCGAGTCAGTAAAAAAATTTCTTTGTCAAAAACCTATTTTAACTATTTTTGATCCAAATCTGCCTATATATATTTATACAGATGCCAGTATACAAGGCATTGGTGCTGTCATGAAACAACCACAGCATGATGGAGATGAAAAACCATGTGCATATTTTTCAAGAAAGTTGAATGACACCCAAAAAAAGAAGAAGGCTATATATCTGGAGTGTTTAGCAATTAAAGAGGCAGTCAAATATTGGCAATTTTGGCTTATGGGTAAAAAATTCACTGTTTTCACTGACCATAAACCTTTAGAAAAAATGAATATTAAGGCTAGAACAGATGAGGAATTAGGAGATCTTACGTATTATTTATCTCAATTTAATTTTGAAGTTATATACTCTCCAGGAAAATACAATTTAGAAGCTGATAGTTTAAGCAGAAATCCTGTATTAGAATCGTATGACAATCAGGATGAAATATTACAAATTGTTAATTTGATTAAATTAGAAGATATACGAAGTGACCAAGGACAAAATGAGGAGATAAGACAAAATATAGATAAACTAGAATTAAAAAATAAAGTATATTATAAAAAGATAGGTAAGAAGGAAAAGATTATACTGACTGAGGAATTCAGTAAAAAAATAATAAAAAATATACATTATTTGTACTGTCATATAGGAATACAACAAATGGAACACAAAATTAGACCATTTTATACTGCGAAAAATTTAATACAAAATATAAAAATAGTTTGTGATACTTGTGAAATCTGCATAAAAAATAAATCTAGAACTAAACATAAATTTGGGCTAATGTCGCACCTAGGTCCTGCTACTTCCCCTTTTGAAATAATGTCTTTAGATACTATAGGAGGCTTTGGTAGTTCACGATCTACAAAAACTTATTTGCACCTTTTGGTAGACCACTTTACGAGATATGCCTATATTTTAACTTCAAAAACTCAAAATTCAAATGACTTTATAAAGCTTATTAAAAATGTTTCACAAAATAATGAAATGTTATTATCTGATCAGTATCCAGGTATAAACTCTAAGGAATTTAAATCCTTTTTAGATAAAGAAAATATACCAATTATTTTTACAGCAGTAAATGCACCTTTTTCAAATGGCTTAAATGAGAGATTAAACCAAACTTTGGTAAATAAAATTCGTTGTAAGATTAATGAAAGGAAGGATAAATTAGCTTGGACGACTGTCGCTCACGAGTGTACACAAAAGTATAATGAAACAGAGCACACTGTTACAGGATTTGCTCCAATATATTTGTTGGAAGGAGAAAATGTAAATATTCTTCCAAATGAATTGAAACAAAGTCTGACACCAAATGAATTATTGCGAGATAGGAAGTTAGCATTAGAAAGAACAATAAAATCACACAATCACAATAAGCAACGATTTGACAAAAATAGAAAAGAATGTACACTAAGAGTAGGAGACTTTGTGTATGTTGAGAATGGGAATCGATTAAACAGGAAAAAATTAGATGAATTGAAAGTCGGTCCCTATAAAATTTTAGATAAAATTTCAAACTCTATTTATAAAATAGACACTGGTCATAAAAAAATAGAATCAAATTTTTTCCATATTACCAAACTTGTTCCAGTTCAGACATGATTGTAGAACAATATACCTTTATTGGGGGGGGGAGATGTAAATGAAGGTTACTTCATTTAAAGACTCCTTTTTGGTTTCATATTTTAAGTTGTTGTTTTACTTTAAAAAGAATTTAATTATTTTCATGACAGAAGCTGTCATATTATTAATGTAAAGAATATAATGTGTAATTAATGTTTTATTATAATAATTATCTTAATTTGTTGGTAACAGCATAATATTGTTGTTTCTCTTTTTATCGGTAAGTTGTTTATTTTTAGTTTTTAAGTTATTTAATGTAAGATATGTGTGCTGTTATGTGTTGTAATAAATTTCTCTTTTTATAGAGCAACATAAGTTGGTTTGTTACCATATTATATGTATATGAAAGTATACACGCTAGTGACACAAAAAAATCAAGTTTTAAAATTTTTGTCTGTCTGTCTGTTTTTTCCGGGTAATCTCTAAAACGGCTGGACCGATTTTAACAGGATTTTCACTGGCAGGTGACATATTTTTGCCAGAACTAGGAAATGTGCAATCCGTTAGCTAATAAATGTAAGCAATATGCGGTGATAAGGTTGGGAGTGCGTGTGTCGCAGCGGCTGATCGTGTGCCTGGAGGAGTCGCTGCACATCCACAACATCCGCGACATGAAGATCCTGCACACCATCCGCGACACGCCGCCCAACCCGCGCGGGCTGTGCGCGCTGTCGCCGTGCGTGGACCACTGCTACGTGGCCTACCCCGGCTCCGCCGCCGTCGGCGAGGTGCAGATCTTCGACGCTGTGCACCTGGTGAGTCGCCGCGCCGCTCCCGACACGACGCCCGCACACCCGCACACCCGCACACCCGCACACCCGCACACCCGCACACCCGCTCCAATCACTGACATTACTTTTTTACTATTTTTTTACAGTCATCAAAAAGTTCAATTTCTTCGCCAGTGCCATCAGCTTGCAGAGAGACGCCTCGAAACAAACTATACTGAACATTGCATTTAATTATATCTAATGCACCGCTACATGCTGCTGCCGCAATTTTAGGATTAATATGATCACATATTTCAAAGAAGCCTTAACCACCCTACTTTCTTACCGACAACTCATTTGTTTTTACTGTACTTATCTGCACTGCAGGCTCCGCGCCACGGCTTCTGTGGTGATATAGTACTTTCACAATATCGTAAATATTGTATTGACAGTTAAATGTCAGGGGCAGATACATGCAGTACTTCATTGTTGGATTGATTATATCGAAACAACATTTATCATAACCGTATATTCAATTTAATTGCACTCACGTTTGTCGCTTTACGACGGACGGCCCGATGATATGGTGCCAAATACTTACCCAACATCAGTTAAGTAAGCGGGTGTTATCGCTATCACAAGAACAAGGTACACAATTTGAGACTGTGGCTTACTTATTAAGCCCTGGCTCATAAATTTTTTGTACAGCGTTTCCATCTCTTAGTTATGATGGTAGAGCCCACCACGCGGGGTAGGAATTATTCAAAGGCCAAAATGTTGTATCGACGCGTGTATCTCGTTCAAGTGTGTGTGTGTGTGTGTTGTCAGAACGCGAAGTGCGTGATAAGCGCGCACGACAGCGGGCTGGCGGCGCTGGCGTGGTCGATGTGCGGGCGGCGGCTGGCCACAGCGTCGGAGCGCGGCACGGTCATCCGGGTGTTCGCCGTGCCCGAGCGGACGCGCCTGCACGAGTTCCGCCGCGGCGTCAAGCGGTAAGGCGCGCCCCGACGCCGACCCCGCCCTGACCGCCCACCGCCCACCGCCCACTGACCCCCGCTCGTCGCCAGGTGCGTGGCGATAGCCTGCCTGTCGTTCAGCGCGTGCGGCCTGTACCTGGCGGCCACGTCCAACACGGAGACGGTGCACGTGTTCCGGCTGGCGGAGGGCGCGCCGCCGCCGCCCGAGGAGGGCTGGGCGGGCTGGCTGGCGCAGGCCGTGGCGGCGGGCGCGGGCTACCTGCCGGCGCCGGTGCAGGGCGTGCTGCAGCAGGGCCGCGCCTTCGCCGCCGCGCGCCTGCCCGCCACCGGCCACCGCGCCGTCGCCGCCGTCACCAAGTGAGCCCCGCGCTGACTCTCTTAATGGCGCGCTCTATTATTACTTCTCTTGGCAGGGTTGTCGCAATCCGATGACACGAATTGAGCACAACACTCAATGTACGATCATATTATGCAGTAAGATAGAATACTGTACGAATGGCTAATGTACACAAATGTTTTTTTTTTCATTTATACTAATACATACAAATATTTTACACACAAAGATTTGTATGTAAGAATGATTGTAATGAATCGGATCAAAAAGTACTGGACTGGTTTTAAAAATTCTTTCACAATTTTTATGCTCCATTACCACTGATTATATATTTTATCCCCGTACTGCATCGGGAATGGGAAATATGCTAGTGAATCTGCGTGGTGAGAGCAGGTGTAGAGAGTGTGTGTGTGTGCAGCGTGTCGCGGGCGCCGCGGCTGCTGGTGTGCACGCGGTGTAGAGAGTGTGTGTGCGCAGCGTGTCGCGGGCGCCGCGGCTGCTGGTGTGCACGCGGTGTAGAGAGTGTGTGTGTGCAGCGTGTCGCGGGCGCCGCGGCTGCTGGCGTGCACGCGGTGTAGAGAGTGTGTGTGTGCAGCGTGTCGCGGGCGCCGCGGCTGCTGGTGTGCACGCGGTGTAGAGAGTGTGTGTGCGCAGCGTGTCGCGGGCGCCGCGGCTGCTGGCGTGCACGCGGTGTAGAGAGTGTGTGTGCGCAGCGTGTCGCGGGCGCCGCGGCTGCTGGTGTGCACGCGGTGTAGAGAGTGTGTGTGTGCAGCGTGTCGCGGGCGCCGCGGCTGCTGGCGTGCACGCGGTGTAGAGAGTGTGTGTGTGCAGCGTGTCGCGGGCGCCGCGGCTGCTGGTGTGCACGCGGTGTAGAGAGTGTGTGTGCGCAGCGTGTCGCGGGCGCCGCGGCTGCTGGTGTGCACGCGGTGTAGAGAGTGTGTGTGCGCAGCGTGTCGCGGGCGCCGCGGCTGCTGGTGTGCACGCGGTGTAGAGAGTGTGTGTGCGCAGCGTGTCGCGGGCGCCGCGGCTGCTGGTGTGCACGCGGTGTAGAGAGTGTGTGTGTGCAGCGTGTCGCGGGCGCCGCGGCTGCTGGTGTGCACGCGGTGTAGAGAGTGTGTGTGTGCAGCGTGTCGCGGGCGCCGCGGCTGCTGGTGTGCACGCGGTGTAGAGAGTGTGTGTGCGCAGCGTGTCGCGGGCGCCGCGGCTGCTGGTGTGCACGCGGTGTAGAGAGTGTGTGTGCAGCGTGTCGCGGGCGCCGCGGCTGCTGGTGTGCACGCGGTGTAGAGAGTGTGTGTGTGCAGCGTGTCGCGGGCGCCGCGGCTGCTGGTGTGCACGCGGTGAGAGTGTGTGTGTGCAGCGTGTCGCGGGCGCCGCGGCTGCTGGTGTGCACGCGGTGAGAGTGTGTGTGTGCAGCGTGTCGCGGGCGCCGCGGCTGCTGGTGTGCACGCGGTGAGAGTGTGTGTGTGCAGCGTGTCGCGGGCGCCGCGGCTGCTGGTGTGCACGCGGTGAGAGTGTGTGTGTGCAGCGTGTCGCGGGCGCCGCGGCTGCTGGTGTGCACGCGGTGAGAGTGTGTGTGTGCAGCGTGTCGCGGGCGCCGCGGCTGCCGGTGTGCACGCGGTGAGAGTGTGTGTGTGCAGCGTGTCGCGGGCGCCGCGGCTGCCGGTGTGCACGCGGTGAGAGTGTGTGTGTGCAGCGTGTCGCGGGCGCCGCGGCTGCCGGTGTGCACGCGGTGAGAGTGTGTGTGTGCAGCGTGTCGCGGGCGCCGCGGCTGCCGGTGTGCACGCGGTGAGAGTGTGTGTGTGCAGCGTGTCGCGGGCGCCGCGGCTGCTGGTGTGCACGCGGTGAGAGTGTGTGTGTGCAGCGTGTCGCGGGCGCCGCGGCTGCCGGTGTGCACGCGGTGAGAGTGTGTGTGTGCAGCGTGTCGCGGGCGCCGCGGCTGCCGGTGTGCACGCGGTGAGAGTGTGTGTGTGCAGCGTGTCGCGGGCGCCGCGGCTGCCGGTGTGCACGCGGTGAGAGTGTGTGTGTGCAGCGTGTCGCGGGCGCCGCGGCTGCTGGTGTGCACGCGGTGTAGAGAGTGTGTGTGTGCAGCGTGTCGCGGGCGCCGCGGCTGCTGGTGTGCACGCGGTGTAGAGAGTGTGTGTGTGCAGCGTGTCGCGGGCGCCGCGGCTGCTGGTGTGCACGCGGTGTAGAGAGTGTGTGTGTGCAGCGTGTCGCGGGCGCCGCGGCTGCTGGTGTGCACGCGGTGTAGAGAGTGTGTGTGTGCAGCGTGTCGCGGGCGCCGCGGCTGCTGGTGTGCACGCGGTGTAGAGAGTGTGTGTGTGCAGCGTGTCGCGGGCGCCGCGGCTGCTGGTGTGCACGCGGTGTAGAGAGTGTGTGTGTGCAGCGTGTCGCGGGCGCCGCGGCTGCTGGCGTGCACGCGGTGTAGAGAGTGTGTGTGTGCAGCGTGTCGCGGGCGCCGCGGCTGCTGGTGTGCACGCGGTGTAGAGAGTGTGTGTGCGCAGCGTGTCGCGGGCGCCGCGGCTGCTGGCGTGCACGCGGTGTAGAGAGTGTGTGTGCGCAGCGTGTCGCGGGCGCCGCGGCTGCTGGTGTGCACGCGGTGTAGAGAGTGTGTGTGTGCAGCGTGTCGCGGGCGCCGCGGCTGCTGGCGTGCACGCGGTGTAGAGAGTGTGTGTGTGCAGCGTGTCGCGGGCGCCGCGGCTGCTGGTGTGCACGCGGTGTAGAGAGTGTGTGTGTGCAGCGTGTCGCGGGCGCCGCGGCTGCTGGTGTGCACGCGGTGTAGAGAGTGTGTGTGCGCAGCGTGTCGCGGGCGCCGCGGCTGCTGGTGTGCACGCGGTGTAGAGAGTGTGTGTGCAGCGTGTCGCGGGCGCCGCGGCTGCTGGTGTGCACGCGGTGTAGAGAGTGTGTGTGTGCAGCGTGTCGCGGGCGCCGCGGCTGCTGGTGTGCACGCGGTGAGAGTGTGTGTGTGCAGCGTGTCGCGGGCGCCGCGGCTGCTGGTGTGCACGCGGTGAGAGTGTGTGTGTGCAGCGTGTCGCGGGCGCCGCGGCTGCTGGTGTGCACGCGGTGAGAGTGTGTGTGTGCAGCGTGTCGCGGGCGCCGCGGCTGCTGGTGTGCACGCGGTGTAGAGAGTGTGTGTGTGCAGCGTGTCGCGGGCGCCGCGGCTGCTGGTGTGCACGCGGTGTAGAGAGTGTGTGTGCGCAGCGTGTCGCGGGCGCCGCGGCTGCTGGCGTGCACGCGGTGTAGAGAGTGTGTGTGCGCAGCGTGTCGCGGGCGCCGCGGCTGCTGGTGTGCACGCGGTGTAGAGAGTGTGTGTGTGCAGCGTGTCGCGGGCGCCGCGGCTGCTGGCGTGCACGCGGTGTAGAGAGTGTGTGTGTGCAGCGTGTCGCGGGCGCCGCGGCTGCTGGTGTGCACGCGGTGTAGAGAGTGTGTGTGTGCAGCGTGTCGCGGGCGCCGCGGCTGCTGGCGTGCACGCGGTGTAGAGAGTGTGTGTGTGCAGCGTGTCGCGGGCGCCGCGGCTGCTGGTGTGCACGCGGTGTAGAGAGTGTGTGTGTGCAGCGTGTCGCGGGCGCCGCGGCTGCTGGCGTGCACGCGGTGTAGAGAGTGTGTGTGTGCAGCGTGTCGCGGGCGCCGCGGCTGCTGGTGTGCACGCGGTGTAGAGAGTGTGTGTGTGCAGCGTGTCGCGGGCGCCGCGGCTGCTGGTGTGCACGCGGTGTAGAGAGTGTGTGTGTGCAGCGTGTCGCGGGCGCCGCGGCTGCTGGTGTGCACGCGGTGAGAGTGTGTGTGTGCAGCGTGTCGCGGGCGCCGCGGCTGCTGGTGTGCACGCGGTGAGAGTGTGTGTGTGCAGCGTGTCGCGGGCGCCGCGGCTGCTGGTGTGCACGCGGTGAGAGTGTGTGTGTGCAGCGTGTCGCGGGCGCCGCGGCTGCTGGTGTGCACGCGGTGTAGAGAGTGTGTGTGTGCAGCGTGTCGCGGGCGCCGCGGCTGCTGGCGTGCACGCGGTGTAGAGAGTGTGTGTGTGCAGCGTGTCGCGGGCGCCGCGGCTGCTGGTGTGCACGCGGTGTAGAGAGTGTGTGTGTGCAGCGTGTCGCGGGCGCCGCGGCTGCTGGCGTGCACGCGGTGTAGAGAGTGTGTGTGTGCAGCGTGTCGCGGGCGCCGCGGCTGCTGGTGTGCACGCGGTGTAGAGAGTGTGTGTGTGCAGCGTGTCGCGGGCGCCGCGGCTGCTGGTGTGCACGCGGTGTAGAGAGTGTGTGTGTGCAGCGTGTCGCGGGCGCCGCGGCTGCTGGTGTGCACGCGGTGTAGAGAGTGTGTGTGTGCAGCGTGTCGCGGGCGCCGCGGCTGCTGGTGTGCACGCGGTGAGAGTGTGTGTGTGCAGCGTGTCGCGGGCGCCGCGGCTGCTGGTGTGCACGCGGTGAGAGTGTGTGTGTGCAGCGTGTCGCGGGCGCCGCGGCTGCTGGTGTGCACGCGGTGAGAGTGTGTGTGTGCAGCGTGTCGCGGGCGCCGCGGCTGCTGGTGTGCACGCGGTGTAGAGAGTGTGTGTGTGCAGCGTGTCGCGGGCGCCGCGGCTGCTGGTGTGCACGCGGTGTAGAGAGTGTGTGTGTGCAGCGTGTCGCGGGCGCCGCGGCTGCTGGTGTGCACGCGGTGTAGAGAGTGTGTGTGTGCAGCGTGTCGCGGGCGCCGCGGCTGCTGGTGTGCACGCGGTGTAGAGAGTGTGTGTGTGCAGCGTGTCGCGGGCGCCGCGGCTGCTGGTGTGCACGCGGTGTAGAGAGTGTGTGTGTGCAGCGTGTCGCGGGCGCCGCGGCTGCTGGTGTGCACGCGGTGAGAGTGTGTGTGTGCAGCGTGTCGCGGGCGCCGCGGCTGCTGGTGTGCACGCGGTGAGAGTGTGTGTGTGCAGCGTGTCGCGGGCGCCGCGGCTGCTGGTGTGCACGCGGTGAGAGTGTGTGTGTGCAGCGTGTCGCGGGCGCCGCGGCTGCTGGTGTGCACGCGGTGTAGAGAGTGTGTGTGTGCAGCGTGTCGCGGGCGCCGCGGCTGCTGGTGTGCACGGCGGCGGGCGTGCTGTACGTGTACTCGCTGGACGCGGCGGAGGGCGGCGACTGCGCGCTGCTGGCCCAGCACCGCCTGCTGCCGCTCGCACACTCCGCGCCCACTGAAGGTACCACCTATCTATCTCATATTCACCGCCACCCCACCTTGCATATTTGGTACTGACGATGTCTGTGCCACGTTTTGCCACTTTTTAAATCTTTCACGATTCATTAAAATTTTCTGAATATGATATAAATAGCTATGGTTAATATAATTAAGTAATATAGGTAATACTTTGTCCGACAAATGAGTGTCGCGATACAATTTACTTACATAATTTTTATCTCCCGTCACAAATATTGAGTACCGATTAGTATTGCAGTTGTATGAATACTCCCTGTTTTGAATTTGTGCGGCATTAAAGTACCGGTTTTTGTATCTAATAAAACTTATTCGTTGGATAAAGTATGAGTTAAGTATTAGATTTTGGATCAAAAAATTCCGACCGTTCATATAAAATAACAAACTAATAATAAGAGGTTGACTGGATATATACATAAGTGCCACCTTGTATAATAATAAGCGACGTAGAGCACACTACGTGTTGCTGCAACAAGTACCAACCGACACACGCAGGTCAATTTTATTTTGCGCATTAACGATTCGCCAAACACTAACTCGGCACGGCGCCCCGGGGGGGTCCCATGGCCCCCCACGGCCGCCCCGCCGCACATTGCCCCTCGCCCCCCACCACTGCCCCCCGCCCCCTCCAGAGCCCCCCGCCCCCACCAGAGCCCCCGCCGGACTCCGCCCACCATGCATCGCTTTCGTTACCAGGATCATCGCGTCAATACGTTATCGATTTAGACCTCCGTCATCACACTCCTCATCTTAATTATGTTTTACACTTGTCTGCTTCTAAGGTTTATGTAGTTATACGTGCCGCGATATACCATCCACTTATCTATGTAATATTATATATTCAATAAGATATTCATATGTACATTATAATATGCTATCCGATACACCGCATTCTTATCGATCTAAATCAATATTAAGCTGTTAAAAATAAGTGTCGCCCGGATCCTGCATCCTGTGTTTCGACCGCTGTAGTGTTAGGTACGGTCTGGTATATGGCATTTAAAATGAATTCGGTGCATCGTGATCTAAGCAGGCGTAGCACAGATGACTGAAGAAATTGTGTTCACATATTGTAATAAACTAGCGGGTGACTACCGTGACATATACCACCCCGTGAGCGCGCCGCTTCGGTCACCTGCGCTGCGTCACACACAAGATATATACATTATATGAACACACACACACACACAGGTGTACGCCCGTCCATCGAGTGGTCCCGTCGTGAAGTAAACCGCGATCACATCGACCGCGCGACCTTATCACACTGCTAGTTTCATGAGCTGAACATTTATAATTTGAATAAAATTTAAGATTTATAATATGCTGTGTTCGCACTCACGACATGACTACGTGCAAATTATTTGCTAGTATTTAGTATTTAAAAATAAATAAACAAATATGCCCACGCCATCCCAGAAGGGTACCCGAAGGGGTAAGCAGAGGTGCTGTAATAACAACACCCAAATTTCGCCGAAGATGATTAAGCGCCAGCATGAGCCATCTGAGGCACTATACATACGTGTTTGAATCGGTCAACAGACGGCCACCAGGGCTCTCAGCTAGTATTTGTATTGTATATACACAGACACCGCGGTGTACCACGCGATGGATGCGGCGTCCACCACAGCGACTAAACGCAAAACATTTAGTAGAGATCAAGATAAACGGATCATTGTGATGGGCGACCTAGCAATCACTCGGTGCCGCTTTATGGATAAGGGATGGGGTGGTTCCATATGCGATTTCATCTCACTATAATTGGGAGGGGAGGAAACAATCATTTGGTTGCTAATGTGAGCTGGATTTCTGTTTTGCTTTTATTCGTCTGTACCACTGACCTCTATTGATCTCATGAAAAATAGTAAAAATACTCACCAGAAAAATATTCTGACGATGGATCTAGATACTGTTTATTACGTTTAGTTGTGAGAACGAGCATAAATAATGTGTGTCCTAGTCGTCGGTGGTAGCAAGTAGCGCACACGATAGAGGTGAGTGTCACAAGCTATCGTCGGCTGTACTCGCGCGCGGCCACGGCCACGGCCACGGCCACGACCGGGGCCCGATGGTACCGCAGCGCGCTCCATACACGCGTAGCTAATATGCGGTGTTATTTTATCGAATTTATTAAGTACATAAATATTTAGCTCGTGATTGGCGCCATAACAATCGCCACTTATATGTTTATATTACTTTACGTTACGGACTCCCGTCCGTCGCCTCGTGTGTTTGGAGCGCGCTGTCGATAAGCCGTACCGACTCGTTATTGCCATGGTCGTCGACTGAGCCACAGCGACAGATGTAGTAATGCTATATACATCGGTCCCTCACGCTCAGCGCCGGCATCGGCAGCGGTACGGCCGCGGGCCGCGGGCCGCGGTCGGGGCACTACTGTCGGCACCGTTATATTGAGTCGGGCCCCGGAGGTCGCGCTAACGATGTTCTCCCGCGCAGTGGCGGCGGTCGGCACCAACAGTTACGCCGGCGCGCTGCGAGGCCGGGACCCCGCGCGGATGTCAGGTACTGCCCCTCCCCTCGCTTGGCTCCCCGCGGACCGACCGCGGCGCGGCTGTATCCGGCCTACTATCGCGAGGCCCAAGTAGGGGTCCAGTGGCCGGGACGGAGGCTAGGCGTTAGCCGCGGCCCATACTCTGTGTTGTGGTCCTCTCGTGGTCCCGTGGTCGGTCCCCGCTTCCCTAGCCCATTCCCGAGGTCGCGCCCCCCTGGCTACCCTTTACGACCCCCGGCCCCCCGTTCGACCCCCGGCCCCCCCGTCCAGACCTCAGGTGGGCGACTGCGCCTCGACAGGGTATGTAACCGTCGATGTTCATTAAACACGGACTAGGACGTCGATGGGGGCGAATCATAATGCGAATACGGTCGTCCCGGGGCGCACGTTTCATGCGCGCGCTCCGAGGCGGCGGCGGTTTATATGGTTTATGTACTTTTGTGTTGCTTATTTTATTATTATTTATTAATTGGATCGAAGCTGCGGCGAGAGATCAATCTCTGGGTGGTGCTTTTTTTTTGTTACGGCATTCGACAAGTTGACGAACCGAGGCCGGCAGGGGAGTCGTCGAGACCGGACAGGCACGGTAGAAACCTTTAATCGCTCGTCGCTAGTCGAACGAATACCCCGACATGGTCGGTGTATAGCGCGCGGGCGTGAGTGTGTAGTGTTGTGCGCAGAGTCGGAGCGCGCGCTGGAGCTGGGCGCGGCGCTGGAGGCGGCCCCGGGCCGCGGGCCCTTCGACCTGCGCGACCCGCGACACTTCCCGCCCATCGCGCCCGCGCCCGCGCCCGACCAGCCCGCCCCGCCCGCCCCGCCCGCCCCGCCCGCCGCCAACTAACCACCCCCGAACCTGACAAACTTAATTCCAAAAAAAATGTGATCGTGTGCGTGATGTAGCGGTTAATTTTTGGCTGTACATAGTGTGTTAGCGGTAGGAGAGCTGTATAGTAGGTTATCGTAAAACAAAATAAATACGCCCGGAAGGCTAGCTCGCATACGTTAGCGGCAACTAGCACGCCGCGTACGTTCGTCCCACTCGAGACGGGTTCATTTTGGTCCTCCCCTCTGTCCGCGCGACGACTGCCGACCGATGCGGCGAGCTAACCTTCCGTGTCCTTTGTATTTAGCCTTGTGTCGTAGAGAGCGGCGCGCCCCGCCAGTCATTGTACATAGCGCGGCCGGCGGGACGCGCGCCGCAGTATTGCAGCACTCGCGGCTTGCCACGAAATAATACCTATGGAATGTGATGCTAATCTAAATATTACACTCTAACCACATACCATCTGTATAATTTTTGGTTCATCGGTAAAAATAACCATGAAAATGTCATATTCCGCAGATTTTATTCCGTGACTAGCCGAAGTAGCGTTGCTATCCGTGGCTACCACAAATCACGTACGGTTATATAAATGAAATGGAGCCTGCCTCGTGTGGCAACGCTACACTCACTGCAATATTGACGGTCCTCAAGCAACGATTCGGTTGTTTACTGACCACACCGTCATTTGTCTGTACAAATCCAAGAAGTCATTAAGTATATCCTAATTGTACTAACAATAGTATGATGATTACAGGAGTACCGAGCTCTTACCGACGTGTGTCGTATGCCAGGCAATATGTGTAGAATGTAAGGTCACATCGCAGGCCACCGTTCAGTGCAGCCATTGACGCCACCTCCACTGGGAGCGCCCGGCGCCCTCGCCCTTACACTACTACTCACTGACACCTTTATAACGATAATACCCTTCCTTGCACTATATGAACCACTGATCCACCTAGCTACCACGCTAGTGTTGTGTGACACTACACTCCCCGCAGTTGTTCATGGTATTACTTGAAAGGGTCCGCGACTCGCCGCACTCTCCACAATACTGTAATTTAATGTCATATTTTCTCGAATTAGATACCAATTATTTTAAAAATGAATTGCGGTATATTCACGATATTTATTTATTGTAAGAGTCCCGTTACCTATTTATACACGTTTATAAGTATATTGGTGCGATGAGCACAGTGCTCGGTAAAAGTCAACCTTGTCATGTTAGATGTAGAGTAGAAAGTCGCGGCGAGGCCCGCGCCGGGCAGCTGACGTATTCAACATTATATATCAGTATACCGAGCTCACTCGAAGCTACTTATGTAAAGAATGTATATATATATATATATATATATATATATATATATATATAATGGAGGTGTCATCGACACACTGCCACAGAGGCGTGCCGCCCACCGCGTACAGCGCAACACTGCCTCCGCCTCGGTTATAACGTGTTTTGTATCGCAAATGCTATATTTTGAAACAAAACGCGTTATACCCTCAAAAAGGCAACGAAAGCTTTTCATTTGTTTGTCAATAGTTACAATAAATATAATAACGAACACAGTAGAGTAGTAAAGGCATGCACTCCCAATGCAATGTGATCATTGGACCTGACCCGCGATGCATACGTAACTCTTACGTCGACGCGGTGACTTGTGACGGCGATTTGAAGAAAACTCTCACTTGGCACTCGGCTGCAATCATGACGAGGGCTGCCTGCAGCCCAACTAGTTAAATCATTCGCTGTAAGATTGACGCCCGTGGGAGACATTACATGTACGATACAATTATAACGATCATTAATTACGATATACAATATATTATTTCATAGAGTATTTATTATATTATACAAGACGGCGGCATCTTGAACGTTTTATTGTGTGACAGAAATAAACTTAATGTTTGTAAAATAATAAAGATAGCTATACACTATACATAAATTAGCTCGCTATTTAATATAATGGTGTATTCATTTGATGTTCAATGGAAGTGAAGAGAGGGATTAAAATATAACTAATTACATGATAGTAGGGATGTATCGCCAATGCGTGTTTATATGTCACGCGAGTAATGCTATGGTCTCTGTTGTAATGCAGAGCTCGTTTGTTTACCTCCATTGAAGATCGTAAAAAATTACCCCCCCAAAATAAACCCCCTTATTACAAAACACGGCCTAAAGGAAGACTAGACTAAACTGGGGCTACAACTATGTCCATCCCTTGTGAGATGCCTATCACAGAGAGAGATGGTAGCTCCATCTGAACAGGACCTAGGACTCTCAGTCTTTGTTTTGTAATAAGTGATTGTGAAGTTATATAACATTTTGACAAATTTCACCAGCAATCTGGGGCCCAACCATGAGCTCTTATTGCAATGTTAATTCAGTTGTGCGACAGTGACAGAAGTATGCACGTCATATACATCTGTCTCATAAATGAGTGAAACTATCATGGCAATAAGAGCTCATGGTAAGGCCCCTGTACCTACTAGAGAAATAAAATAGTTATAGTTAATTTACGTATTTAGAATTGTAACTTTCATCAAATGAAAGGTTTTAAAAAATAAACAGTAAAGAGTGTATGTTCCCATAATAATTGTGGTTCAAATATGAGTCACAGCACATTAGGCCGTGGGCCGCGTTCTATCATTGTTAGGTTCGAGTCGCTCAGTGGAGCGCTCGAGCGATAATCGCGGGAAAAGGGGGTCTACCATCATCGGCTTAAGCAGACCGTTTTAAGAACTTCTGAGCTTTGACGTTTCACTTGTTTGATGGTAGGCCCCCAGAGCTGATGCGGACCTCACGTCGCTGGAGGAGCTCCGGGGTCAGTGACCTCGCCGAGCGACGCTGCACCAATTGTACATAATAAATATTTTTACAAAAACCCAACCCCAGTCTCTTTTTCTGATTGTCACTCCTGTATGTATACTTGTAGAGATGCGCTCAATGCAGCACGCCATCGCCATGTATACCAATTTTAATTTAATATAAAAACTCACCATTTATTTTAAATAATCTATGGTGTTCAGTGGCGGATTTACCAGCAGGTTGAGTAGGGCGGCCAATTTGGGACCAAATCTATTTTTATTTCTTGCAGAAACTGAAAGTGTTTCCCAATGAATGTCCCATCGGCCGGGTACGAAAACCAGTTGCGAGCGAAATCTCTAGGCCATGCAAGAAACCACTACTGTTTGTAAATTCGGCATAGTTGAATGTACAAAAATTGCAAAGCTGGGGGAGCTTCACTATTTTAACAAAATAAAAGGCAGAAAAAGGACTTTTAAAAACGGGATTACTTCCAACTTATACTGGGAACGACTGTCCTTTTCCTGCCCTAACACGAATCTGCCATAACCAGAAAAGAGGCTTTATTCAAATATATTATACAATGAATATACAAGATCGAAGGTGCAGTGAAGCTCCCGGAGCCCCGTGCGAGGAGTATGGCAGCCTGCAGGACGGGCACCAAATGTTATTTTGTAATAACGTCTAAACTAGTGACCCTCTTTCTAGCCAGTAGCCCTAGACAAAGTAACATTCTCTCGCACTAGCGCTAATAGAAAACGATACAAAATGTATGGAAATGACATAAATCAGCCACGTGACATTTAATTCCCGTACATTTTGTATCGTTTCTACTAGCGAAGCGTGGGTATAATGTTACTTTGTCTACAGGCCCTGGTGAGGCACTTATGAATGTCGAATATAAACTCGTTCGGAAACTATAACGGCTTGAGTTTTTTTACTTTCAAAACTTAGAACGATTGCTCCGTGGTGTTTAAGCGGAATGTTCACGGAGCGCTTTCAAAATAGACAAGATAATTAAATTCAACCCACCATCTAGTGTAGGATCACACTCAGTTGTTTGGTAAAGTGGGTATGTGAAGGAGTTAATCAATCATAAGCAGTATATCAACGGGGGGAGGCCTTTGTCCATTAATAGGACAACAGGCTCATATCAATAATCATACCAAAAATAGAGCCTCCCGCATTGGGATCCTTGCGCAAATACGAATTCGGTTCAATAAAACTCTGTAATAGTGTACGAGGTACGTTGTTTATTTAATTTATTTCTCATATAAAAGTTGTCGGGCTGGTAGGCAGCCGCGCCGCGGACACAGGCCCTCGGTAGGCACTGCCAACACACGTAGCCGCACTAGTAGCGACATAGCCCCATGAGATCGTGGTGTACCCATGGAGCCACCAGTCACAAGCATGGGAGGCCACCAAGCACAAGTGCCCGGAGAGTGGGAGCCCGCTCCGCGCCGGCCGCACTATGTACAGGGCCCGTGACGATGACCTCTCACTCCACATGCTCAAACACAACAATAACGTGTAAACAAATGCCTGCATTTCTTATAATATGATACATAAATTTAGCGAGTAAAGGATAATCTCTTATACTAATGGAGCGGGCGCGTACAAAAATAAATTAATCCTATGTGTGAGCAGTCGTCGGCCCGCCGCCCGCGCGCCGCCCTCACATCGCGTTGTTCCTGCAACACAACACGCGCTGGAGTTACCTGGCGACAGCACACTACTGCCACACTGGACACTTTCAAATTATGATATATCAATCAAGCACAACGACTTCTTGCCAGGTTCTTCTCAGTAAAAGCAACCTTACGAACCTGGCGGTAGCATGTATAATCCGGTGTAATCGTGTCGTTCTGACGATTTCAAAGTACTTTGTTAAAAGTTTAATCAAATAAAGATATTTTGAATTGAATCGATTCACTCGCCGAGGGTGTCACGACCGAATACGTCATTTTGGTAAGTATTTTTTAAGGCCCGCAATTTGCCCCTTATTGGGTTCATAATAAAAAAAAATTCAAAAACTTGTTAGTGTACGAAGTGTGCATTAGAGGAGTGTAGGCGTGCGGTACCTGGGCATGGCGCACATGTCGCAGGCGTCGTGGTGGCCCCCGTTGTGGAACGTGCACAGCGGACACGTCCACGCGCCCAGCGCGCTGCACACACACACACACACACACCCCGGTCAATTACATTCTATACACTTCTCATTATATCAAGGAACATCATTTTTTTTTTTTTTCATTTTATTGCTATAATGTGTGGATGTAGATCATAATATCCGAATGTTTCTCCCCTCGCTACATGAATGGCGCTCCCCGCTAACAAATGGCGAAGTCGGGGTACCTACAGAAATGCGAGAATCTAAAATCGCACAATTAGAGTTTTCAAGCGCATTGCAGTCTATAATATAATGTTTGGATCTGCCGGAAGACGTTCCGTGCGCGGGGCCCGAGCACGGGGGGGTGGGCCGCGAGCAAGGGCAAGGGAGAGCGGGGCACCTGTGCGGCGGCGGGTCGATGGTGTCGTGGTCGGCGGCGGCGCGCGCGAGGTGCTCCAGCGTGGCGGCGGCGGGCAGCGCGCGCCAGGCCTCGGCCGCGGCCGCGTGGCCGCCCGCCACCGCCTCCAGCAGCGGCTGCAGCGCCTCCATGCTCAGGGGCAGCGCCTCGTTCGTCGCCAGGAACACCAGCACGTGGAAGTCCGACATCGCCTGCACATTTGGACACTCGAGATGTAACGCTCGCGACGTTTCGGGCCGGGCGGGGATGTGCGGGGCGAGCGGCAGTAGCGGCACCTACCTCGAGGAAGGTGTCGGCGGCCTGTATGTGGTGGTGCAGCGCCCGGAGCGACTGCTGCGGGAGCGGCGGCGCGCGGTGCGCGGGCGGGAAGGCGGCGCGCGCGCTGAACAGCGGCCGGCCGGCGCTGGCCACGCCGCACGGCACGTCCACCAGCAGGTAGGCCACGGGCACGCGCCGCGCACTCACGCCCACCTCGTTGCCGTACACGTCCCGCTCCTACACACACACACACACATCACTCCCAACACCGAGCCTCCACATATCGTCATGCGGCGCTCGGCGCGGGCTGGTGGCTGGTGGGCAGCCAGTTCCGCATCGTGCTGCGCGAGAAGCGCGGCTTCAGCGCCATGTTCGGCGCCGGCAAGCCGCACGCCGCCATTCACATCGCCGACTGCGGCCGCCTTCACTGACCGCCCGCCTCCCCCGATCGTAGTGAGCGTGTCTCCTCTACGTTTAACAGACTTGAAGTGTTAAGACGACATTGGAAGTTCCTCGGCTTGAGCTTCAGTAGCGTGTGATAGTAGCAGAACATCTCGTAGTACCTGGCATATTGTGGCATCGCCAATGGGTATATTTCTGTATTACCGTGGCGCGTCGAGTGTTACAGTATATTAGATTCTTATTATATACGAAAAGATTTGGTCGTTCGTTTGTCGATGTTAAAGGCCTGAGAGATATATATTTATGTAGGTACAATACAATCCTAGTGATCGTCAACTTTCGTTAAGTTTTGCGACGGTATATTTTAATTAATTGTTAGATAAATGTAACTATGTACAGAGAAACAGACAACTCCCGAGGAGACGATGTATAGAGTGCATCAGAGAATTTATTTTGATTGAGTAAGTGTATGTATTGTAAGGTGAATGTTGTCGACGGAGGTCGGTAGGTAGTAGGTGACCGGTAGCTTTGTGCATATTTGAAAAAATTCTGCTTAATCAGATGTTAGCTCACTTTAACGTACATAACATCTTGCACGATCACCAATTTGGCTTCACTAAAGGTAGATCAACAACGGACGCGGCAGCAAAATTAATAAAACACATTTTTGAGGCTTGGGAGGGCGCCTATGACGCAGTAGGAGTCTTCTGTGACCTTTCTAAAGCTTTTGACTGTGTGGATCATCGTACGCTACTTCTTAAGCTAAACTATTATGGAATTCGCGGAAATGCTCTCGACCTTTTATCCTCGTACCTATCAAATCGTCATCAGAAAGTTGGCGTCGGTGGTGTAACATCCAAGGGGTCAATAATCAAAACAGGCGTGCCGCAAGGCTCCATACTAGGCCCATTCCTGTTTCTAGCGTATATCAATGACCTACCACTTGTTGTAGAAAATATCTGTGATATTGTTCTATTTGCAGATGATACATCTTTAGTTTTCAAAGTGAGTAGAAAAGACAACGATCTTAAGGCACTAAATGAAACTCTAACATCTGTTTCAAAATGGTTTGATGCCAATAATCTCGTTTTAAATTCTAAAAAAACAAAATGTATCCGATTTTCACCACCGCAAATAATACATCGCAAATAGATACAAATATATCATTAGTTGGGAGTCAATTGGAGTTGGTCGAAAGCACAGTATTCTTAGGTCTTACCTTAGATTCAAAATTACAATGGGGCGCCCATATTGAAGCATTGTCAAAAAAGCTTAGTTCAGCTGCGTTTGCGGTTAGAAAAATTAAACAAATGACGGATATTGATACTGCTAGATTAGTCTACTACGCTTACTTTCATAGTGTCATGTCATATGGCGTATTGTTATGGGGTTCCGCAACAGACTTAGATTCAATTTTTATACTTCAAAAGAGAGCCATCAAGGCAATATACTCGCTGGACCCCCGAGATTCTCTTAGAGATAAATTTAAAGAAATAAATATTCTCACCCTACCGTCACTGTACATTTATGAGAATTTGCTATACATGAAGAAAAATATTCATCTATTCAATTTAAACTCGGACATTCATTCAATTTCAACACGAAATAAACACAAAATTGTAGCTCCTAGATTCAGGTTAGCAAAGGTAAATAAATCATTCATGGGGAATTGTGTTCGTTTCTACAATAAAATCCCACAGTCAATAAACGCGTTAAATTATGATAAATTTAAGACACACATTAAAACTGTACTGATGAAGAAAGCTTATTATACAATTTCGGATTACATAAATGATAAAGACATATGGAATTAAAACTCTGCACAAGTAGCTCCTGGCAATGACATGGTATGCAAACATGATATGTAAATCATTTGGTATTGTTTTTACGTTTTTAATTATTATTTTTTACACATGCATGCTGATACAATTTTCACTATTGTGAATAATTTATGATGTTTTTTTTTTTGTAATTATTATTATTTTACTGTGTAATGAAATGTACATGATGCCAGCTGAGTTTCTTGCCGGTTCTTCTCAGAAGGCTAGTTTCCGAACCGGTGGTAGATTCCTCGACGTTCATAAGTGCCTTACCAGGGCCTAAACTGAATAAATCATTTTCATTCATTTTCATTTTCATTCATCGTTGGAGCGTGTGCTAACTGCCGGGACTAGGAACAAGACTGATGTTGGGAGCTCGCCGCTCAGTGCCTGCTTGTTGTCCGATAAATTATATTATATACTATAAGTGCATTATATTATAATACTATTGCCGTTGGTACCTTCGCCCTCCCCTCGTTAAGTTTATTTTTCTATAAAATTTTATAGGTATAGTCGGGTGGGTGGATGGGAACATCCAACCTTCAGATATGTTGTAATTGCTGTTGACTAAGTGTATTGCTACATTGTATTAGCGTCGTTAATTTGGTCGGCACAGTGCATGTGGTGTTGACGGTGTGTTGTGGCCAATAAACAACTATCATTTATATGCCATTACCATTGCTTTTCTTATTGAAAATCCCGCTATTTTATAAGATCAAAAGAGCTAAACTTTAGCACACACATCTTTGGTCTTGGTACAAATACAAGTGCACAATCGTTGTTAATGCAAGATGGCGGAAGCACAATATCAGGTACATATGTGATATGATGTGTGCGATATTCCGCGTGGACCGTGAGTGTACGGTGGATGCACCATTCCCAGGTGGGCAGGCTCACGTAAACAAGCTAGCTATCCAATTTCACATCTCTGGGATCAGCGGTTTAGGCTGCGTGTAGTCTAAGTAAATCAGTCAGATATTGAATTTGATTTAATAAAAAAGCAACAACTTACCTTGTGCTCCCCTCTCGATCAGGATGATAACCTCATTATATATTGTCGGTCGCGAATACTGACGGTGGCCCGTGACCCAACTACCACTGTTTGATTTCAATGAATGATAGATAGATAGACAGAGTACTTTTATCTGCGTGTTAATGATGCTCATCAATCTATCTCGGACGGAAACATAATCAAATTTCACAGCATTTCGTACGTTTTTCATCAAAATCACGTAAGTACTCAGTGCCCGAGTTTAAAAACTTTACAGTTTACCCAAATTTCACTTGTTGCTTGAAATTTTAATACAATAGAAAAAACTACGATGAATAAATTACTAAATATTGGGAACGATAAGTTTTAAGCGCTAGGCCTTTTTAAATTGACGAAAAACGAAATCAATAAAAAAAATCTTACTCGAGCCTTTAAACAACACCACTCGTGCCTCTCTACCCCTAGAACCCCAGAGCAGCGAGGCGCGCCGGCCTCCTGGGACCATTCAGTCGCTGGGTTCTCTTTTTTCCTCGACCTTCACTTTATAGGCGATGACGGCGAAACAATATCCCATTTATATATAGCATAGCATGTGGTATTGCATGTGTGCTACATGTAGGTACTCATTAAAAAGAACATAAGTCAATGATAAATGATAGACGTTACTTTTAAATTGCGTCAGCTCATACTCAACACCGGACAGCTCATATGACGCAAGGACAAGCGGAGGATAAAGGGTGTGCAGTGACCTTGTAGAAGACGTCGGGCACGTATTGTTGGTCGCTGGAGTCCCGGATGTAGCCGAGGTCGGGCGCGTCCCTGGTGGGCAGCAGCACGCCGTCGCGCACCAGCGCCTGGCACTGCCCCGACACCTGGTAGCCTTCCAGGTGCACCTGGTTCGACGCGTCACCTGCCGACACATGCCGCCCTGTACTCCTCCCGTACGATCGACCGACCGACAGTTTATCGAGCAGCAGGTGAGAGTGTAAAATCACCTGTGACGCAGACCGTGACGAACTTGGAGCCGAAGTAGCCCGAGGAGGCGTGTCTGCAGGCGTTGGGGTGCTCGTTCTGGAAGTGGCCCGCCGTGACGCACTCCTGCGCCGACAGGAAGTGCGCGTCGCCGCCCCTGCAAGCAACGGGCTGTAGCGAGCCCGGCGCGGCGGGGCGCCGGCCGCGGGGCAGCGTATACGGACCGTATGTGCTGCACGGTGCCGGCGGTGACGTCGAGCGGCAGCAGGTCGGTGAAGAGCCAGCCCACGCGGCGCAGGCCCAGGCGGCGCGCCAGCTCGGCCACGGCGGCGGCGCGCGGGTCGGCGCCCAGCGCCACCGAGTCGCGCGCGCCCCGCTGCGGCGGCTCGTAGATCGCGGACACTCGCGCGCGGATACCTGCGCCACACTCCGCTGTAGTGCGGCCCCTCGCCCCTCGCCCGCAGCGAGCCTCCGGCGAGGGCCGCGCACTGACCTAGCGGCACGTCGGGGTGGCTCTCGTAGCGGCCGTAGAGGAAGCCGACGCGCTGGTGGCCCGTGGCGCGCCAGTAGGCCAGGAAGCGCTCCACCAGCGCGGGGTGCTCCACGACCACGTTGTCCACGTGGCGGTAGGGCTGCCGGTTCAGCGTCACGGCGCCCGGCTGGCACTTGGAGCAGATGCCGCGCGGCCACGGCGGGTGCTCCGAGCAACCTCACAAACGTCACATACCGTTTACTACTACGATCTTATTTTGTACACTGTCACACGATCATTTGTTACTAGCTGTGCCCCGCAGTTTCACCCGCGTAGATTTAGTTTCATCTTTACTGTCGCGGAAGCCTAATATTTTTAATAAATAAAAATAGCCTAAGTTACTCCGTTTCAGAGATTACCCGGGACAGACAGACAGACGGAGAAAAAATTTACAACTTGGTGTTTTAGTGTCAGTAGCGTGTATACAGTACGTGTATTTAGTGACGAGCTGTAATTTTGGAATTACAAACATACACTTCAATTTTATTTATCTGTATAGATATAGATGTGTACTGGCAGATAGAGGAATGGCCACCAGATATGGTGGTTGGGTGCGAATATATTGAATAAGCAGTCCCCGACCAGCAGCGGCAAAGCAAAAGTCTAAAAAAGTAGTGGGAAGTCTGATGGGCCTCACTTACCTACTTATAAAATGCTACAAAGCTCCAATGATGACCATGTGATATGGCAATCAAATGCCACCAGTAAATAAGCATTCCCGTGATGCACGGCAGCAACCATATCAGTACAGGCACATGGCCCAACATTTGTTACCTAGCAGGACTATGGCCAGACCACAAAGGATGGTTCACTAGCCTTTGCCGGCTCTTCTCAGAAGGCTAGTTTCCGAACCGGTGGTAAATTCTCGACTTTCATAAGTGCCTTACCAGGGCCTAAACTGAATAAATATTTTTCGTTTTCATTTTCATTTTCATTTTGAACTGCATTCAGAAGAAACTACTGCACAATTCTCCCAAAGTATAAAGCTGATGTAAAATGTAATAAGTATCACATTGAATAAGGAGGTCAAAGAAGCAGCATTGGACAGTAACAAGTGAAGAGAGTATCATCAGCTGCACCGACAAGAGTCTAACTGTTAAATGAAGTATAGTTATTTTTCTCCCAGATTCCATCCTCTGTTCAGGTATACATTCTAATCAAATAATTTTGGTAAACCAACCTGGTTTAATTTTGCATGACATTTCCTCTAGTGAGATGAAGTTGCCAGATGTGATCTTGCGCAGGTATGCATGGAAGGACATGTGCTTGATATTGTGTTCCTTCAGGTATCCTTCGTCCCAGGGTTCCAGTGGTGAGCAGTGCACGCAGCACCCCTTTGAACTGTGTCGACATCTGCCCACATACACACACAAATTAATTATGTATCATAGTTAATGTAGCGTTCTTACCAAGGAAACCTAGTAAACCTTTTATTAAATATTGCATGAGTTGGTTAAAATACCAAGTATAAATTTTTCCAAAGAAAATTACAGTTTTTCATCCCGTTGTCTCTGGATGTTGCCTGAATGTCGGTAAAGTTGTAAGTCTACTTCATCCTCCTCTGGGGCACCGGGGCGCTGTTTGGCAGGGGCCGGGGCAGCAGCTACCATACTTGAACTGGATGATGGCCCAGGTTCACTAGATGGTGTGTGATTGTCCTGCAGACACACACAGAGCTGAAGTTTATTCTATAAATATAAATACTACTTAATTATTATCAATTATGTACAAAAACTCACATCTGCACTAGTGGAAGGCTGTTCAAACAAGACAGCCCCATTGACAGGATTGAGGAAGATCATATCTCCGTGCCGCAAGCCATAATCACGCAACTGGCACGACTTGCTGGAGGGGATCTCTTCGCGTCGCGCGCGGTCCTTGTGCAGCGCGAAGCCGAATGTGGAGAGGTGCAGCGCCTCGTACACGCGCTCGTACAGCTGCGCCGTCACCTCCGACTCCAGCACATCGATGCGCGCCGTGCCCTCCGACGACTGCACCCGCAGCGTCTGCACAACACACCATTTAGCCCTCAGTATGTCACCACCGACCTATTCCTAACCCCTTCGTTCGAATCAAAAGTGCCAAGTCATTGTCACTTCAACTACTAAGTACTCGAAGTGACATCCAAGTTTATGGACCGTATAAGCACGGTAACCAGTGCAGGCCTCGATAACATGAGAATACCTGATAACATTTTGAGTTCTCAGGTAAACCATTGGAAACTTGCTAATCCCATAATTTCACACATAAGTGACACCCGTGTCGTGCAAATGTACATGTCCTACACGAAGAGCTGGACTATAAATTGAGTTGTTCTTTACCATTTTCTTTGAACTCGACATTTTTAAATTCCTAAAATAATTCCAAAACACCAACAATGCACTGACATAACAATCTTGACAATCATGAAAGTTTAGTGTCTTATATTTATTTTGAGCATAAGAATATTTCTACGCTTCTTTTTCTAACATTATTTGCAATCTTTTTCTCGCTCTTTCATTCAAGCTATAAATGCTTTATAGTCATGAAAAGAAAACAGAATGACATGACACTATGTAGTTTTTAATCGGTGTCATTTGCGTTTCGTTCACATCACATCTCAATTCACAAAGCTCTGCAAATAAACCTTTTTTTAATACATGTGCCCTTACATTAACCCGATTTTTTCTATAATCCATGCATCATTGTTGTCGTTAAATAAGACAAAAAATGACAGGTATGTAATTAATTAAATTTGTCATCATCCGCTGAGAAATGGAAGGAATAATGGAATGAAGGAATAATAAGTTCTGCCCAAATTTTTAATTCTGGAAAAAAATTAAGGTCTCAGAACGGGGAAAAATCAAACTATTATATTCTATGGTTGGGTTAGTGTTACTCTGTTTGTTTTGATAATCTGTCAGTCAATCATTAGTTAGTAAATAAATAATTGTCATGTCACGTCATGATGTCAGCATGTCATCAGCCAAATAAACACAGAAACTATATAATAGATTCTTAATTCATTTAATTTAATATTACCCACCATTTATTCTTAATGGAAAATATGGCACTCTAAATCCTATTCGGACCAATAAGGCATTTTGTTAATCAGAAATCGACTGAGCAGAAGAAAGGTACGCTAAAGTTTTAAATGTTTCAAATTAGTAACTACCCGCAGCACACCTCAAAAGACGACATAATTAAATCAAATGACATAAGATGGACCAATTTAAATCTCTTTAGTTCAGAAAGATTCTGAGCTGCCCATCCCATTAGTAATTACAAATTACAATGTAGATTAGATGGGCTAGTTGTAAGGATCAGTGGTCGTCCCCAGTTGCCAGAATAAAATGAATATCGTATCGCTGTAAGTATGTAGGTGTCGCGGTGGTATCGGACGGAGCGGTACTGGCAGTATTGGGCGGCGCGTGTGCCGCCGTGACACCGCTCGCGTGCTATATTTATAGCGCGTGCTGCGATCCACACAGGCCCGTCACAGGTGTCCGCGACGCTGCTTCGCTGCACGACACTGTGCATTACCACTTATCAATATACAATTTGCTCGAACTTTGAAATTCCGTATAAGATTGAAATTCTTAAGTTATATTACTTTGTATTTTTTTCTTTCATATAAATTATCCCTATGCTTTCTGCGTGTGCACGGTAAAATACATTTTGAAAAATGTTTAAAATTACTGTATAATGTTATGACTGTTGCATATAGATTTATAATGAGCCTTAGTGAAGTTAATTCAGAATACAGTGTATGTATAAAGTGAGGTGTGTGTGTGTGCAGGGACTCGGCGGCCAGTGCAATGGCATCAGAGGCAGGCACCCCAGTGGACCTGTACATCTATGACCTCACCAATGGGTTTGCCTCCCTGCTCTCGCCAGCCATACTTGGTAAATATATTCTCAATATTCTTGTAGTAGGATACTTTTACTACCAGTCAAATAATATTTGCTCTTAATCAATGAACTACAACAACCCATTAGCCCAAATATAAACATCTCATTAATATTTTTCAATTTTCATTTAATACTAGCTGTGTAGATTTAGTTTCATCCTTATTGTCGCGGAATCCTAATATTTTTAATAAATAAAAGTAGCCTAAGTTACTCTTTGAAACATCAGCTACCTACCAGTGAAAGTCCTGTTAAAATCAGTCCAGCCATTTCAAAGATTACCCGGAACAAACAAACAGACAGACAGAGAAAATTTTTAAATCTTGGTTTTTTAGCGTCAGTAGCATGTGTACTTGCAAATGCATTTAGCGAAAAGCTGTTATATTGGAATTACAAACAGACACTTCAATTTTATTTATCTGTATAGATGTATAGCACATTGTATAACACGCTTTAAGCACCCGTCATGTATTATGATAACATACATTTTAAATTAATTTTAGTGGCACACACATTACCATATTGTCCATCTGTAAAATATGTGGATGGTGCATACCTGAT
Source organism: Watsonalla cultraria (assembly GCA_964035505.1). Classification (NCBI taxonomy): domain Eukaryota; kingdom Metazoa; phylum Arthropoda; class Insecta; order Lepidoptera; family Drepanidae; genus Watsonalla; species Watsonalla cultraria. The sequence continues at coordinate 11,547,310 of OZ037722.1, read as the reverse complement.
GAGTTGATTTAAATTTGGTGTAGCATTGTTACTGTGGTGCAGTGGTCAGTAAAGATAAGGTACACTATGGACTATTTTGTCATGTTTAAATGTGTTGTGTCTCTATGTAGGTATAATTGTATTGTATTGGAGTAAGTGGTCGCGACCCAGTTAGATGGCGCGGGTGGCCCACCTGGAGTGGACTCGGCGGATGTGTCTCAAGGACTGTTCTGTTGGACTACTTACACACCTATACATAGCTCCGACACATCATTACTACTTATTATTATTACTGCGGAAATTATTACGACGCTGTTGAAATTTGTTTGGTTTCTAAAAGTTTGTTTTGTTTATGCTTAACGCCGCCAATGCGACTGAACAGGTCTTAATGTAATTTTGCCAAGACTGCTAAAATATAATTCTCATATCTTCATTTCATTGGAATATTCTATAATGCTTTTATGTCTCGTGACGACTGGGGATTAGGCTAGGGAGGGCTAGGGAACATGTAAACTGTAGGTATTACATGTTAGATTTACATTTGTGAAGTCTGCTTTTATATTATGTTAAGGTACAATTAGGTATAAACATTTTGGTACTGAGAAAAGCCTGTCAAATATTTCCTTACATTGGGATCTCGCCGAGAACCGCGACGTCTCTATCCGAGCGGGCTTGTTCCCTTAGATTACAGAGGCAAGATAAATAAGTCGGTGCAGTAATTAAAGCTAACATCAGCTATTAGAAGAAGCGATTTACAGCGGTGTTGTTTAAACACAAAGAGTTGATGTATTCTAACAATAACTCACGCGCAATTCCTTGATCGCTGTTAACGTAATTTACAGTTGCGTGTGATGTCGGTGTAGAGGCAGTGATGCGTCATATCTACCTAAGGGTTATTTGGCAACATACACTTAATGACAGCTTTGTTATCTGTTCTTCAATAAGCTTACGTTTCAATCATCACCATTTCCAAATTAGAATCTGATATCGGATCGAACGGTGAAAGAAACACTAAGTAATCAATGAGCGCGAACGCCCGCTGCTGCCTGTGGCATCCTCCAATCGCATTGTACTGTGTTTGATTGGTTGGAGAAGTAACACTATTGAGAGGTATTAGTATGTATGATATAATACGTGCAATGTGATGTTGCAGGTCGTCAGATAGAGGGCGTGTGGCACACGGCGGTGGTGGTGTACGAGCGGGAGTTCTTCTACGGCGGCGGCGGCATCACCAGCTGCGCGCCGGTAACTTACATTACTATACAAACACACGCATACACTGCTATAACAAGCTCACCACCCATGGCAAGTGGCTACTGCTGCCTAGGAATGCTTACATCGCGATGGTTGATGGGTGTCACTCTACACAATGGTCACTATGAAAGACAGATTTGTGTCGTTTAAATGCTTTACCACCAGCTCTTCAATTAGGTTCAATTGTTGTGCTTGCAGAATGAGATGATCAGTTCCAGTCTACTTAATAGGTAGGTGCTCGCAGCCGTACTTATTACACAAGCATTTTTTTGTCGTTCTCGCCATTGCCATAACTCCGTAAATATGTACGTGTCAACACGTGGCTCGCAATAATGTTCTAATGTGGCCGGTGTGTCCAGCCGCCCACGCTACCTACGTTTTTGGCCCAAATTCTCTTGCGCCTTACGTTCCACATTAATAAATATCATAACTGTACGCAACAGCAAATAGCTTAATTATGGTAGTCATATTTCCATGCGCGGCTGTATTGGCAGAGCGCCCTTCATCGTAAGCCAATGAGTTTATCATCACGCTCATGCCCTTATAGCATGTTATTTGTATTCGGCTTATTTCGTTTCCATCTTTGATGTGTCTGTATTATCAGTCATCTCGGTATTCGCACCCTTACTAGGTACTATGGCTGTGATCTTTCGCTCTTCAGGTACTTGCAGATTCATTAGTTTTGATGGCCTGATAGCCTAATAGTGAGTGGACGCTTGCGAAGCTAGAGGTCGCGGATTTTAGACCCCGCTGAGTAATAAGCACGAGGTGTAGCCTAGTTTTATAGCTTGGAACTTGATTTGTGTGTTGAACAATGGTGATAAGGATGCGCCGCTCATTATTCATAATTATAATTGAAACATACACATTGTGTTGTATACATTGTGTCGGCTCCGGCGTCAGGCCCCTGGAAGCGGCAGTGTCGGTGGATCGCGGGCCCACGCAATTCTATTCTCGAGCCGTGTGTAATTTTTGTGATCGGAACACCAATACTTATTGTGTAGGAGGTTTGTTTCTTGCGGGACAGGAAGGAGCCCATGGAAGGCTATATGACACGAGACCTGTCCTGGAATATCCTGCTTGCGAATTGAGATACAATACAACGTAGAATCACCAATGCCATTTGATTCTGACATGCTAATTGTGTAGTTTGTTACATAACACAGACAAAAGGTGGCACACCTCCATCGGGGCTTATTCCTATTTAGGTATACTAATTCTTATCAGAATCAATTGAGCTATTTCACCGGAAAACCTAACAGGCAGGCAGAAATGTGCACTTATGCTGTATGTATTGATATGACTATTAGCAAAAAAATGTTTTATTGAACTCATAACTTAACAAATAATTAATTGGTTGTTAATGTCACCGTGTGAAATATTAGCCACATATTAATAAACTGTATCGTAACACTCGGGGCGTGCTTCGCAAGTTTGCGATATTTTTATCTCATCAACGGCTAATAATTTTCTTTTGAGGTATAATAGTCCAGTTAATAAGATCCTTCGATTCTCCGCTTATACTGCAGTGGCAGGGGTCTGTACTAGCTGGTTACCCTCTACACGTACTTTGTCCAATTGTAAATAGTGCGTATTTTTGCCGCGGCACGGCGCCAATGTGACGATAATCGTATATAATAATCGTTATAATCGTAATGTTGTCGTCACGCGCCGGCTGTTTGTGTCGCTCGCGTTGTGTTTGAATGGAATTCATGTGCCGAAAACACTGCAATTAATGTACATTTAGTCCGACTTTTGTTGTTACAATAAGGTTATTGTTTCCTACGTTTGAAAGTCTTCATACAAACTTTACTCCTTCTAGGGTTAAAGTTTCAAACAATCGCTCCCAAATAAGCAAAATTCGATATATCTTTATTAGAATAGAATTTATAAAAATACTTTAATATAGTCACAACGGTACTTATTTGTATAAGTTTATACATACTTGCTAACATATTTCACATTATCATGCGAACTCCTTCATGGAGAAGGCAGAGATAAAAGCCAATAAATTCTAGTCCTGCCTCGATGCCCGCCTGTTTCCAGTGTTGTCCCATCTTCGATGGTACAATCTATTTGGTCTTAAGTATTTGGTACGTAGGTGATCATCGCAGGCATGTTTGAGACACATTTGCATAGCAATGTAAGTACTTACAGTAGTACCTATATGTGTAGTGTTCCGTACCCACCGCGGCTGACATAACTGCGCTATTTCGGGCGCCGCAGTAACTGCCACTTAAACTGCGGGCCATTTGACTGGCTCTTTAACTGGAATGGTTGACCTCATTTACCCGTCATATGCATGCCGCTTGGATTACCGATACATTTCTTAGAAATATGGTGAGTGAGACACTTGAACCAATGTGCGCTACCCTCATTTAATTAGTCTATATTCTCACACGAAATTAACTAATTAATTACAGGGAGCGCATCGACCGACGTTCAGTGTACGTCCTGATGACATAATCGTGTTAATGTTGTGATGTCATGAATCGAATACTAATATGTATTGATATGAGTAGCGCTTGATCGCATACAAGGGCCAACAAATAGGTACGCAATTTATCCCATACAGCTCAACTTAGTACAGTGTACAAAAGAATTATGCACATTAGAAAATATTTTTTTCAATTGGAGGATTGTTTGTGTGTAATTTCATTTCATTAACAGAGTTTCACTAAATGCATATGAAAGTATGTAGTAGTAGTAGATAGTATTAATTGATATAAAAACAATTCAAAAGGGGACTTATCTCATAATATTGTGTACTAGCTGTGCCCCGCGGTTTCACCCGCGTAGATTTCGTTTCATGCTTCATGTCGCGGAACCCTAATATTTTTAATCAATACAAGTAGCCTAAGTTACTCCTTGAAACATCAGCTACCTGCCAGTGAAAGTCCCGTTAAAATCGGTCCAGCCGTTTCAGAGATTACCCGGAACAAACAGACAGACAAACAAGACAGACAGACAGAGAAAAAATTTAAACTTGGTTTTTCAGTGTCAGTAGCGTGTATACTTTCATATGCATTTAGTGAAAATCTGTAATTTTGGAATTACAAACAGACACTCCAATTTTATATATCTGTACCTATGTATAGATATTGACAATTGTAATAGTAATTTAGTGAGATGTGTGTAATGTGGCGCGCGCGGCGTGTGTTGCACATGCAGTGTAGGTAGTAGCGGCGCGCCAGGAATAGGCCGCGCTCGGTATTCATCTCCGATGCCGCATGGTGGACGCCACGTCTAAATGTCAACCTAAATTTGCTACGTATACTATCATTACACATGGAACAATCACGGCAATACAGATATTACGGAATACTTAGATTTTGAAGTCCCGACTGTGTTATATATCAACAAACAGCCTTAACTACTGGTTCTAGAGACATGAAAATCAAGGCTTGTGTATTTCGTAAGGTGTAGGACTTTGGTATCCACGAAGAGAGTCGAGAGGTCGAAAATAAAAAATTACCCTCAGTTCGGAGATTAGCCTTCTGAGAGGAACAAAAGAGTAAAGAGTTAGATATGAAATTAGATTTTTAATTAAAGTTGAATTCACGGATGTATGCGTCCAGGGCGGCACGCAGCTGGGCGCGCCGCACCGCGTGGAGCGGCTGGGCTCGACGCAGGTGCCGTTCCCGCTGTTCGTGGAGTACATGGAGGGGCTGGGCGGCGAGCGCTACTCGCCGGCCGCCTACCACCTGCTGGAGCACAACTGCAACCACTTCAGCGACGAGGTGGCGCAGTTCCTGTGCGGCGCGCGCGTGCCCAAGCACGTGCTGCACCAGCCCGAGGACCTGCTCTCGCCCAACCAGCGCGCCGCCCTGCAGGCGCTCCTCGACAACCTGGTGCCGCCCTCCACGCAGGTACCTCCCAGCCCGAGGACCTGCTCTCGCCCAACCAGCGCGCCGCCCTGCAGGCGCTCCTCGACAACCTGGTGCCGCCCTCCACGCAGGTACCTCCCAGCCCGAGGACCTGCTCTCGCCCAACCAGCGCGCCGCCCTGCAGGCGCTCCTCGACAACCTGGTGCCGCCCTCCACGCAGGTACCTCCCAGCCCGAGGACCTGCTCTCGCCCAACCAGCGCGCCGCCCTGCAGGCGCTCCTCGACAACCTGGTGCCGCCCTCCACGCAGGTACCTCCCAGCCCGAGGACCTGCTCTCGCCCAACCAGCGCGCCGCCCTGCAGGCGCTCCTCGACAACCTGGTGCCGCCCTCCACGCAGGTACCTCCCAGCCCGAGGACCTGCTCTCGCCCAACCAGCGCGCCGCCCTGCAGGCGCTCCTCGACAACCTGGTGCCGCCCTCCACGCAGGTACCTCCCAGCCCGAGGACCTGCTCTCGCCCAACCAGCGCGCCGCCCTGCAGGCGCTCCTCGACAACCTGGTGCCGCCCTCCACGCAGGTACCTCCCAGCCCGAGGACCTGCTCTCGCCCAACCTCCCCCGCCCCACTACCTGCACTACGAACCGGCGCAACACTTGGCGTGCGAGGGACCACCACCATTTAAGTAAAATGCATTTCATCGAATACAATACCTAATTCTATACCGCAAAGATACTTGATACTTCTAAAATAATTGTGCACGCCTTTTTGAGTGAACTCAATTGCTCGTCTAAATAATTTGCAATTGCACCTACTCTGAGCTTGACATTTGACAGCGGAATGGGCAGCAGAAATAATAGAGGTACTTCACTAATAGATTATCTTCCTGAAGTTATTACTTGTCTGTTTACTGGGTCGTATCTCGGTATTTCTGTTGCGCCCAGTGAGAGTGTGTACGGTAGTGTAATGCGCGGCGTGTCGTGTGCAGCAGGTGTACGCGGCGGGCGTGCGCCACGCGCGCCAGGACAGCCCCGACTACCTCACGCTCAACAACCAGATCGAGGAGGCCAGGTACTCCTCATTCTGCTCCCCTACTACCTCCACGCCACCATCGACCATCTCCTCAACTACGTGTGCTATTCATTGCTGTATACTGCCTGTATCATGCCTTGTTCTTTCATATAATGTCCCTAGATGCTCGCTAATACACAATAATGGCGAGTATCAAAGAGGCCCTCGATTGCATTTCTTAAGCTATTCCTTCCTATGGGACACCCACCACCCATTTGATTGATTAGTGAAAAATGGGAGCAGGATTTCTCACGGTCACTTACTAATTCGGGTATTTTGTGGCAACTAAAAAAAATTTATCCGCGCGCTTAGATCAGAATGCCGTCGGCGTACACCTAGATTATGATATTATGCTGTCGGTGCTAATTGAATGTGGTTCATCTGAACCGGAAGGAAAGTAGTATTCTCGTACACGCTATTTAGTATCTTAAAGAAGCAACTTCAGCCTTTTAACTTCGACTTTTACACGATTAGAAAAGTATTCGGCTTTCATCGAGCGTATCAAACAAATACTTTTTATTAGAGGATTAAATAAATTTAGTTAGGAAGAGGGGGTGGGGTGCCTAGTGTGTGTGAGTGTGCGGGGCGTGTTGTAGAGGCGGGCGGGAGGGTGCGGGCAGGCTGCGGGCGCTGGCCGCCGCCGCGCTGCGCCTCGCCCGCCTCGCCCGGGGCGTGCGGGCCTGGCGCGCCCGGGGCTGCCCCGAGCCCTGGGCGCGCCCGCCTCGCCCGCCTCGCCCCGGGCCCTTCTGACTCCGCGCTGCTTCTGTTTATTTGGCTGAACACAATAAACACCACCACAGAACGTTATGCGTTTCCTTGTAGCTAGCTCGTAGGTAGTGTAGTGGCCACAGATGCTTCTGTATATTTGGCGCGTAACAAGTTTAGACTGCGCCGTAGAGCATGCAGGTTTTACATTTCTAGAGTTACAATTTAACGATCGAATCGATTTTGAATGTGAAATTGTTTGAACTTGAAGCGTTATTTGATGAGCGTTATTTGGCGAGAGACCCGCCACGATTACGTACTTCCAATACCTACTATGTGCATATTCGCAAGCGAGTAAGGTTGAAATGTACTGACACGAAATATATCAAAGCATTGCACATTCTTCCCTTAGAAGATAATATTGCAAGCATCTAAAGGTCAACATAACATACCATTCTAATTCTAATCCATGACCTCTGCACGTTGGAATGAAATCCAACATTATTTGCTTAAGTTCGAAATTAGAATGAAGAGCTGTCATCCCGTGTTTAAATGACAGTTGGTATCGTTGTGGTGTGGTGTAGAGTAGTGCGAGTAGCGTTGTGTGCAGGCTGCAGTCCCAGGAGCTGGAGCAGCGGCGCAGCTCGCTGGCGGACAAGCTGGCGCGCAAGGAGCGGCGCCGCGAGAAGAAGCGCAGCAAGCACCCCGCGCCCGGCCCCGCCGACCACACAGGTGGGCTCTGAGCGTGGCCTCTCCTCCTCCTCTATGTCTACGTTACACCGACTGCAACTGACTTTGTTGAAATATGCTTGTTGGAAACTTGTACTAAAATACGCCTTCAGAGTCGAATTAGCCGGACGTGTAGTTGTTAACATACTTTTGATTATTACGGATGGCGCCATCTCTGAAGTGAGTAGGAAATGTTACTACAATGCAATGCTAGATTGGTTACCGTTCGATGTTACTACGCTGCGAACGAAAATTTTTAGGTAACCGATCTATTTGAGATGGATATTTAGGTAATGTAGTGTGAAAATACTGTTTTTCCATAACTTAGTTTGCTGTAAGAATATATGAGATAACTACAGGGCATACTAGATTATCAAATAGATATTTTACAAAAAAAATACATTTTAAAAACAAAAGAGTTGCGATTCAGAAATCTTATAAATGCGCCATCTCTTGGAATTGTAAGGTAAACATACAGAGTGGGGCAACGAACTGAACGAGTTGCTAGCACGAATAGGCAGATGGAGCTGCCTGTGTGCGAACTACCATTATAAGGTGATCCCCAAGCAAGTACTTCACCCTAATTGAAGTTAGCCAGGCCGGTGCCCCCCTAACGGAGACAATCACTTTTCATCGACACTATATTTAGTTTGCCAATGTGATTGACTATTGCCCTCTTACATGCGTCGTTGAATATACTTTCAAATGTAGGTACTTCTATGGTGCTTCCTCACGGTCCGATTTTTACAATTGAGAAAATACCCTCGGTATAGACTGGAGTTTAAATCTGCATAAGCACACATGGCGGCCTCGTGAATTGATGGATGAGTCCCGAATAAGTGTAATGTGCATGTGTCAGTGAACCGGTGGTGACCTCCAGTTGAACGCTCTGTAAAGGGGCCGGAGGCTGAGGGCGGCGAGAGCTCCCGAGGTGTTTACAATATGTAAAGTTCAGTATCACACTTCCGCGCGATCCGCGCCATTATAAATATCCCGCGCTGAGGCGGCGCTGGCGGCGTGCCAGGGCTGGCGCGGCCATTCCTCGCTCGGCGCCCGCTGCCACTCGCCGCGCGCACTCGCACCCCGGGCTCGCACAGCCCTACTGCACCCTGCGCGGCTCCTCGCTGCACGAGCACAGCCGGTGTCCGCACCTCACACCGCACCGCCCTATTAATAGCCGCCGGTCTATTCCCGCGCCCGGCGCGAGGCCCACGCGGTGTAAGCGGAGATAGCCGGCTTCCAAGAGACTGCTTTATTCTTATATCGTATATTCGATCGCGGCGGTAATTAAGTGTCGTGTGAATTGGTGGTGAACAGATCAGTTTGTTTATCGATACCGTAAGTAATAGATCACGGATCATCCTCCCGCATTTTTTTAGGTTAGCTTTTGTCGGTCATCTTTAAAACTACCGTTTCAAATAACATTTCCTAGTATGTTCCTTTCTTTATTATTGCCTTTAACAATATGTTTGTGTGTGATGTTAAGCTTGCTCGAGTCTTAAAGGCTTTTGTACCGTGTGCCGCCAAGGTGCGGCCGCGCCGTCCACGGGGCAGCCGCTCAAATGGCACGCTGACCTCATTGCGCGCGCTACTCTATAACACGGTTTATTTACAGATTTATACCACTGATATACTGCATCTAGTAGCTGATTGTATTGTTTTACAAGTTGTCATTATATTGACTGAACTAATATAGGATAGGAAACACTTAAGATTCTACAATGATTCAATAATTTCATCATGAATATCGTAGGTACATATACAATACATACTACATATATGATGCATATTCACAATGTTTCAAGGAGATCATGAACTGCTGACATCAGAATGATTTCTCTTGAAATCATCTGTGAAAGTCATATTTTGTTGAAAGGCTACACCTACAGTCATCGCTCGCTAGTGTTTATAAGTAGTTGCTTATATTTTTTTGGATCATAATTCGAGTACGTTTTAACCGATTCCAATAAGACACAGACAAATGTATTTATCTACGACTTCTTTCAAGAGACCTCAGCATGAGCATTGTTTTTAAAATGGGAAACTAAGCATCAACAATTATTTATAATTAAGGAGCTATAACAATTTTGGACAGTTACAACCACATGTGTTTTGATTAAAGTAATAGCTTCTTAAGTCTGTATAGACTGGTTTGATGTATCGTGGTGGTCTTTCACTGCGAGATGGCAAACACGCATCCAGCTCGTCCGATAGTACAAAGTTGCAGGCAATGGGTGCTCGAGGCTTGCGACATCAGGACATTCAATCTGGAAGCGTTGCAGCCGCGTCAAAAAAATGTGATGAATCTATGCATATGTAGTATGCCTATGTGGTAGTGAAATTACATGTTTCATTGCGTTTTATTACTGGGCACGTGTTCCTTATGTGTAACTTTTGCATTTGTGTTGATGGTGAGGGTGTGATGTGTCGTGCAGACGAGATGTCGGAGGTGGTGGAGACGGCGAGCGCGGTGGAGGAGCTGACGCTGGCGGGCCCCAGCTCGCGGCCCGAGGCTGACTTCGACGCCCGCCGCGAGGACGAGCTGCGCCGCCGCGCGCGCGACCCGCCCATCGTCTACAAGGATATCGATGTGAGACTACTTTATACACCGCTATTTAACTCTTCATTTAAACTAATTACAACACGTGTATTTGCCTATTTTCATGACTCCGGGGATCGAAATTGTTTGTTTTTGGTAAACAAATACAGTCTGATGGTTAGCGGCTAGTGCAGCCGAAGGCTTTCAGTACTGTCAGTGTCTATAGCGTTGCCAACCCAGCAAAATCGTCTTTAAATTGGACAAATACATTTTTACTACTTACGGTTTTTACAAATATGTAGAAGTTAAAGTCCAGTGGGTATAAGGGTGGAGCTAAAGGCTAAAAAAACATTAAAAAATAAAGAAAGATCAACGTTTTGTAATATTCTTATTAATTCGCGGCCCGGAGTGACGCGAGGGCGGGTCTTGTACTATATCTTAAATTGTTTTTATCGTATAAAAATTGCCCTATGTTTGGTTATGATATGTTTTACCTAAAAATATCGCACATGCCCTCGGTAATTGCTAGTACTGTACAATAACGGGGTGATCATATACAAAGTGCTAGCCTACTTCGTGTTTAAAGTGTTCGTGGCATTTCAATTGCAATTCCATTCTATTGAAGAAAAACATTACATTGAGGACAATTTAGACATTTTTGTTGTAAGTATCTCAATTCCCGCGTGGCGCGTGGGAGCACCGCCACCCGGCCGACCGCCACCATTATATTACAATGTTTACTGCATTCATTTGGGCGTTATTAACTTATGAACGTTTCGGGCACTCGGATATTTACGAATAAATACTGATATAAATATGTTATGACATTGCATCTGCGCCTGAGAGTTGTTGGATGAATCATCGACATCTTGAACCTTTCCACTCGTAGATCCTTCCGAAAATGAGCCGATTTAGCAACTTACAAACATTGCCATCAAAACATGATCTTGTTAACGATAAAGGCATGCGAGGGGGCGGCCAATGGCACAGCAAATAACAAGGTATGCTTGAATAGGCAATAGTAGTAGTGTGGCCACTAGCCAGTAGCGTATGTCGCGCGTTGAAAGGCCTCCAGAACATTCCGGTGGCTCCATGGGGTGCGTGACTAACTGCCGATGTTAGTTAGTCATGTAAATATAAACATGCATCACCGACGCACACAGCGACACTTGCCAATTGTCGTAAACTGTTATAGTTATTCCATGTACAACTCCATAATAGATCCGCCAAAATGTGGGTGTCATCATTCGTCACATCCAGGTTTTGCCGTCGTACCTTGTTGATATTATTTGTACACCTCACAGCTGTTATCGATGCTTCACACATGACATATTATTATAAGAATGATTTGTTGAGTGGCATGACCATCACATTACAGGCAATCATCGTTTGTGTTAAACGATGGTATAGTTCTTTAATGGGTGCAATGTAATACGACATAGATAAAATATTAATATTGATTAATATAATTTTTTTGGTATATACAATTTTCCTCATTGAATAAAAATCTCTCTGCGATTGGTCTTCACTATTAATAGACTATTTGTTTAGCAGTTAATAGTAAATACTGTGTGTATATTATAGGGAGCGGCGGAGTTCGAGAAGCTGTCGTCAGCCCTGGAGAAGGTGGATCTGACGGCGGAGGAGCGACAGAGCCTGGACGAACTGCAGCAGTACCTGGTACAGGGCGAAGGCAGCTGGGTGCTGGGCGACGACTTCCTCGCTTTCATCGGTTAGTGCAACACGGAGAGTAGAGTGGGAGAGAGTTCGTGAAGGCTTTGTACTTTGGTTCCAATCTATATTGTGCTATTTTAAATGTCCCGAACATTCGGTTCGGAACGAGTATATTCACACATATGAATTTGAAGTGTCTATAGGGTAATGTACTGTGGAAAGTATGGCTGTGTATGGCAATGGAGTGTGTGAATGGTGTGTGTCGTGTCAGGTCGCGTGCTGGGCGACAGCGGGCTGGGGGCGGCGGCGCGGGTGTGAATGGTGTGTGTCGTGTCAGGTCGCGTGCTGGGCGACAGCGGGCTGGCGGCGGCGGCGCGGGTGTGAGTGGTGTGTCGTGTCAGGTCGCGTGCTGGGCGACAGCGGGCTGGCGGCGGCGGCGCGGGTGTGAGTGGTGTGTCGTGTCAGGTCGCGTGCTGGGCGACAGCGGGCTGGCGGCGGCGGCGCGGGTGTGAGTGGTGTGTCGTGTCAGGTCGCGTGCTGGGCGACAGCGGGCTGGCGGCGGCGGCGCGGGTGTGAGTGGTGTGTCGTGTCAGGTCGCGTGCTGGGCGACAGCGGGCTGGCGGCGGCGGCGCGGGTGTGAGTGGTGTGTCGTGTCAGGTCGCGTGCTGGGCGACAGCGGGCTGGCGGCGGCGGCGCGGGTGTGAGTGGTGTGTCGTGTCAGGTCGCGTGCTGGGCGACAGCGGGCTGGCGGCGGCGGCGCGGGTGTGAGTGGTGTGTCGTGTCAGGTCGCGTGCTGGGCGACAGCGGGCTGGCGGCGGCGGCGCGGGTGTGAGTGGTGTGTCGTGTCAGGTCGCGTGCTGGGCGACAGCGGGCTGGCGGCGGCGGCGCGGGTGTGCGCGCTGCGCTGCCTGTGCGCGGCGGCGCTGCGCGAGGACGTGTCGCTGGTGCTGCACCAGGACCGCCGGCACCACGCGCTCCTCAACTACGCGCACTCCGTGGACCTCCTCTCGCTCGAGGAGCAGCAGGCGCTCGCGCTCTTCGTGAGTACCTCCCTTCCTGCTCGGTCACGTGGCTTGCATGTCTTGCGAATGTGCAAATTATGATCCGTTATAAAAAATCTTGTGAACGACCTAAAGTTTCGCTATCATCGGGAGCTAGCTCCTCCTTTCTATTCGAAGCTTAGGGAGTCCCTGAGCTTCAAACCCACCTTGCCATACGATACCGACGCCACTGTATGCGGTAGATGGCAACACCCGCTTTTACTCGACCCGTCACGCCAATTTTAGTACCCACACAAATGATATAAACATCGTAAGGAAAAAACAAATATTCGATTCAAGAAATTCAATAAAAATGTTATCAAAGACGGCCACCAACGCGCCTCGAATGTCTCATAGTCACCACATGATTTCCCATTAAAACTGTGTGTTACCCCCTGCGTACTCCCTGAGGGGACCTCGCCATAATGATTGATGTGAGTGGTGTGGTGCAGATGTGCAACCTGTTCGAGAACATCTCGTCGTCGGAGTGGCTGCTGTACATCAGCGAGTGGGACCACAACGGTCAGCCGCTCTCCAACATACGAGTCACCACTAAGGTACACACACACACACACACACACACACACACACACATTATACTTACTATTACTTTTATGATAAGAACTATCGGACACACAACCCGCTTGATACTTGAGTACTTCCTGCAACTTTAGTGCCCTGCTTGATGGGACACTTAAAATGGCAGTAGCGTAATATATAAAATTTTATTATAAAATTTCGGATTATATAAATGACAAGGATATATGGAACCAGGTAAATCACTCTGCACAAGTAGCTCCTGGCAAATACATGGTATGCAAACACTTGTAAATCTATCTGGTATTGTTATTTTTTTTCTCTTTGATCTCTTTGATTTTGTTTTATAATGACTTGCATGCTAATACAATTTGTCACTATTGTGAATATTTATACCTATCAAATTTGATTTTGGATGATGATTTCATTATGATTTATATTGTTTCGATGATATGTACATGATGCCTAGCTGAGTTTCTTGCCGGTTCTTCTCAGAAGGCTAGTTTCCGAACCGGTGGTAAATTCTCGACTTTCATAAGTGCCTTACCAGGGCCTAAACTGAATAAATATTTTTCATTTTCATTTTTCATTTTTATTTTCATATACAATACATATTACATATATTTTTTTATTTTAAATTTTTATTTTAATAATAAGTGCCATTGAGTCGGCTTCAAAATAAACAGCTGAAGTTTTAGCCTAGACATTGAAATATTTATAATTATCATAGTATGAAAATGAAAATGATTTATTCAGTTTAGGCCCTGGTAAGGCACTTATGAATGTCGAGGAATTTACCACCGGTTCGGAAACTAGCCTTCCGAGAAGAACCGGCAAGAAACTCGGCTGGCATCATGTACATTTCATTACACATTATATTATTTATTTGTTTAATAACTATTATGGAGTTGCCCTATCAGCCCGTTTCATTTCGTCGTCGACTCCGGGGACCTGTATGCAGTAATACCTATCCATGTTGTGATCGTGTCGGTGTGTGTCGGTGTGTGCAGGTGTGCGTGCACTGCACGCTGGCGGAGGACGCGGCGCTGCGCGAGTGCGGCACGGCGCTCATGTACAATATCTCCACCAAGGAGGTAAAGACCGTGGTCTGTATCCTTCCTCGCTCCCTACTGCTGTCTACCGCACCGATGTTACACCTCGGCCGAGCCGCGGCCGCTAGTGTTGGTTATATGCAGCTCGGTCGCTGGTGGGACGTTGCCTCGTGTGTCCGCTCACCGCCGCGCTTGGTCACAACACTACCACGCTCTCATACTTGTACCACGTCGACGTGCCACTACTTATATCTACTAAATTGCACTTTATTGTAATACTTAGTCATCTGACACCTCTCAGCTAAATCGCGTTTAAAGTAATTGGTTGCAAAGCAATCAATGCGAGTACGTTTTGATTAAGATATTCTTATTACTGTCGTGTGAGTGTGGCAGTGGTATCTATCCTCAAAATAGAGTGATCAAGCGACGCGCCGGCCAGTTCAAACTAGTCAGCTATGTGCATGCTAATCTTTTGTTAAATATACTCCGTATGTCTCGGTGACATCCAACTCAAAGCTATATAGACATTCAGCACTCTAATTATGATTAGTCTTTACTCATCTATATAATTCACATTAGTCTAGGAGAAAGCATCGTAACAGATTTTTTGTCTAGTAATATTTGAGAGATCATTTCAGTATTTTTAAAATTGTCCAATCATTTAGACGGAGAGTATACTATAAATCTGTGCAAAAAAATACTAAAGACGTATATGCTGAAGGTACCGCTACAACATTCAAATTGATTTGCATTAAAAGTAGATAAACTTGACACGATATTTCTAGGAATATATTAAGTATTTGAAATTCAAATGTTTCTTGCTAAAATAAAATGCTAACAATTTGATTTTCCTGTAGATCCTTAATAGTTAGCAATCTCTTTTTTTGCCAGTAACCATAATTTGTCAAGTTCGGTATTAATTCCAATAGCCCCGTAACTGTACATTGTAAGGGTAGGAACTCATAGCACCGCGTCTTGATACATCAAAATGTCTCATTTCACGTAATTTACTCAGTTATCGCTGAATGAACGTGTACGTGTTATCTACATTTGCTAATGCTTTAATGATGTTGAACGCCACCACACACACAAGGCTTACAATCCTGGCTTTAGCCAAACTGACCTAGTTACGCATGACTTCGTGGAATTTTTATTTGAAAACAATAAAAAACCGTAATACGCGCGCCTTACAGTAAGTAATGCAATATAACATCACACACTAACAACGTACGTGTGTAAAGCTTAAGCTCGGCACACACTGTTGGGACTCAGTAAATACACATGTATTACATACAAATATAGTCGCGTATGTGAGAGTATTATACAAATGCCTGCTACTGTATTCTGCGGTTAGTTTTAAATAATAATAAAAACATGTCTGTTGATTGGCTCTCTGGTGAGGCGGCTGCAACTGTTAATTAAAGTCCTGTCGAAGTCGCTTCACTCATCGAATTAAATTAATGTTTTGGATTGAGTTGTTTGTGTTCAAATTGTTTGCATCGAAGTTACTGATGAAGAATGAATGTTATACAATGGTTGGATGTGATACTCCTATTATGTAACTGTACGTACATATAGAATAACACTGCAGTAAAGTAATATTGTATTACAATGGTTGGATGTGATACTCCTATTATGTAACTGTACGTACATATAGAATAACACTGCAGTAAAGTAATATTGTATTACAATGGTTGGATGTGATACTCCTATTATGTAACTGTACGTACATATAGAATAACACTGCAGTAAAGTAATATTGTATTACAATGGTTGGATGTGATACTCCTATTATGTAACTGTACGTACATATAGAATAACACTGCAGTAAAGTAATATTGTATTACAATGGTTGGATGTGATACTCCTATTATGTAACTGTACGTACATATAGAATAACACTGCAGTAAAGTAATATTGTATTACAATGGTTGGATGTGATACTCCTATTATGTAACTGTACGTACATATAGAATAACACTGCAGTAAAGTAATATTGTATTACAATGGTTGGATGTGATACTCCTATTATGTAACTGTACGTACATATAGAATAACACTGCAGTAAAGTAATATTGTATTACAATGGTTGGATGTGATACTCCTATTATGTAACTGTACGTACATATAGAATAACACTGCAGTAAAGTAATATTGTATTACAATGGTTGGATGTGATACTCCTATTATGTAACTGTACGTACATATAGAATAACACTGCACTAAAGTAATATTGTATTACAATGGTTGGATGTGATACTCCTATTATGTAACTGTACGTACATATAGAATAACACTGCAGTAAAGTAATATTGTATTACAATGGTTGGATGTGATACTCCTATTATGTAACTGTACGTACATATAGAATAACACTGCACTAAAGTAATATTGTATTACAATGGTTGGATGTGATACTCCTATTATGTAACTGTACGTACATATAGAATAACACTGCACTAAAGTAATATTGTATTACAATGGTTGGATGTGATACTCCTATTATGTAACTGTACGTACATATAGAATAACACTGCAGTAAAGTAATATTGTATTACAATGGTTGGATGTGATACTCCTATTATGTAACTGTACGTACATATAGAATAACACTGCACTAAAGTAATATTGTATTACAATGGTTGGATGTGATACTCCTATTATGTAACTGTACGTACATATAGAATAACACTGCAGTAAAGTAATATTGTATTACAATGGTTGGATGTGATACTCCTATTATGTAACTGTACGTACATATAGAATAACACTGCACTAAAGTAATATTGTATTACAATGGTTGGATGTGATACTCCTATTATGTAACTGTACGTACATATAGAATAACACTGCACTAAAGTAATATTGTATTACAATGGTTGGATGTGATACTCCTATTATGTAACTGTACGTACATATAGAATAACACTGCAGTAAAGTAATATTGTATTACAATGGTTGGATGTGATACTCCTATTATGTAACTGTACGTACATATAGAATAACACTGCACTAAAGTAATATTGTATTACAATGGTTGGATGTGATACTCCTATTATGTAACTGTACGTACATATAGAATAACACTGCAGTAAAGTAATATTGTATTACAATGGTTGGATGTGATACTCCTATTATGTAACTGTACGTACATATAGAATAACACTGCAGTAAAGTAATATTGTATTACAATGGTTGGATGTGATACTCCTATTATGTAACTGTACGTACATATAGAATAACACTGCAGTAAAGTAATATTGTATTACAATGGTTGGATGTGATACTCCTATTATGTAACTGTACGTACATATAGAATAACACTGCACTAAAGTAATATTGTATTACAATGGTTGGATGTGATACTCCTATTATGTAACTGTACGTACATATAGAATAACACTGCAGTAAAGTAATATTGTATTACAATGGTTGGATGTGATACTCCTATTATGTAACTGTACGTACATATAGAATAACACTGCAGTAAAGTAATATTGTATTACAATGGTTGGATGTGATACTCCTATTATGTAACTGTACGTACATATAGAATAACACTGCAGTAAAGTAATATTGTATTACAATGGTTGGATGTGATACTCCTATTATGTAACTGTACGTACATATAGAATAACACTGCAGTAAAGTAATATTGTATTACAATGGTTGGATGTGATACTCCTATTATGTAACTGTACGTACATATAGAATAACACTGCAGTAAAGTAATATTGTATTACAATGGTTGGATGTGATACTCCTATTATGTAACTGTACGTACATATAGAATAACACTGCAGTAAAGTAATATTGTATTACAATGGTTGGATGTGATACTCCTATTATGTAACTGTACGTACATATAGAATAACACTGCACTAAAGTAATATTGTATTACAATGGTTGGATGTGATACTCCTATTATGTAACTGTACGTACATATAGAATAACACTGCACTAAAGTAATATTGTATTACAATGGTTGGATGTGATACTCCTATTATGTAACTGTACGTACATATAGAATAACACTGCAGTAAAGTAATATTGTATTACAATGGTTGGATGTGATACTCCTATTATGTAACTGTACGTACATATAGAATAACACTGCACTAAAGTAATATTGTATTACAATGGTTGGATGTGATACTCCTATTATGTAACTGTACGTACATATAGAATAACACTGCAGTAAAGTAATATTGTATTACAATGGTTGGATGTGATACTCCTATTATGTAACTGTACGTACATATAGAATAACACTGCACTAAAGTAATATTGTATTACAATGGTTGGATGTGATACTCCTATTATGTAACTGTACGTACATATAGAATAACACTGCAGTAAAGTAATATTGTATTACAATGGTTGGATGTGATACTCCTATTATGTAACTGTACGTACATATAGAATAACACTGCACTAAAGTAATATTGTATTACAATGGTTGGATGTGATACTCCTATTATGTAACTGTACGTACATATAGAATAACACTGCAGTAAAGTAATATTGTATTACAATGGTTGGATGTGATACTCCTATTATGTAACTGTACGTACATATAGAATAACACTGCACTAAAGTAATATTGTATTACAATGGTTGGATGTGATACTCCTATTATGTAACTGTACGTACATATAGAATAACACTGCAGTAAAGTAATATTGTATTACAATGGTTGGATGTGATACTCCTATTATGTAACTGTACGTACATATAGAATAACACTGCACTAAAGTAATATTGTATTACAATGGTTGGATGTGATACTCCTATTATGT
Organism: Watsonalla cultraria; assembly: GCA_964035505.1. NCBI lineage: Eukaryota > Metazoa > Arthropoda > Insecta > Lepidoptera > Drepanidae > Watsonalla > Watsonalla cultraria. The sequence continues at coordinate 11,528,108 of OZ037722.1, read as the reverse complement.
AACTGTACGTACATATAGAATAACACTGCAGTAAAGTAATATTGTATTACAATGGTTGGATGTGATACTCCTATTATGTAACTGTACGTACATATAGAATAACACTGCAGTAAAGTAATATTGTATTACAATGGTTGGATGTGATACTCCTATTATGTAACTGTACGTACATATAGAATAACACTGCACTAAAGTAATATTGTATTACAATGGTTGGATGTGATACTCCTATTATGTAACTGTACGTACATATAGAATAACACTGCAGTAAAGTAATATTGTATTACAATGGTTGGATGTGATACTCCTATTATGTAACTGTACGTACATATAGAATAACACTGCAGTAAAGTAATATTGTATTCCATTATATTTAACATATAACAAACCATCAAAATGTTATCGCACAAAAAATTAAGTCAATGTTTATCCAATACAGTACGTAATTTATGTAACGCAGTCAGTATACGTAAGCCTTCTGTTAATAAGATAACACATGTTTGTACACAACTTATGTGATCAGAGCAAGGAGCCAACACCTACCTACTGTCTCTAACAGTACCCAGAGTCGTTAAACCGTCGATCATTAGCTCGGAATAGTTTGCCAAATCTTTACACGCTAGTGTCACCGCAAAATATTTGTATGCGAAAGTGAATAGCGCCTCTAGCGGCGATATAAGCAATTAAAACATTTAGCGGTGATACAGCTTGTATAGACTTAGACATCTATAACATACATGCATACTATGACAAACTTATACCTACAGATATCGGTAGGTGTAGTAACGTGTTCATGTGTGCGTGCATTTGAATGAAAGCTTGCGCAATTTCCTGTTTGTTCGCTATATTTGTGATGGGATTTCACAAATATGTTGGAAAATATTCCACATTATATTTGAAGTAGGTTCATAATCATATTGAAGCATGTGTTGTCCTGATATGTTATGTTATTGCGTGCGAGTGTGGAACGTGCACACATGTAATTGTTATGACCGAGTAAAGGTCACGTGTTCGATCCCTCGCAGCACAAATATGTGTGTAACATGTAGGTGTGCGATTTGAGTAAACTTGCACGAGGATTAGAGGTGCTACGTCACAACATTTCTGCACTGTGACTTAACTTCCATACACGTAGGGTACACGTCGCATGCTATTTAAATTTGAATGTAGTCTTAACATAACATTATTATTCATTGTGCTATAGTATACTTTGTAGGATAATTATGACTGCATCATAATAATCAAAACTCACATATACGATTTATGCTTGTGAATAACACATGCTTACTAACTAACTTAACTTATTCTATGACTATATTTTATTTTAAGTTTAATTATATGTATGATGCATGATTTTTTCACTGGAATTGTTTAAATAAGTATGAATTATTTTACTTAATGTATTATTGTTCGCACCCAAACCAAATCAATACGAGTATACTGGGGTCAGTGGACCTCGTTGGCACACACCACATGCTCTGGTGGCTGTACTTAGTGTCTGTTGTGAGGTGTGTGGCGTATGCGTATGCGCATTACACATACATTGTGCGTGTGTTTGTTGTGTATTTCAGTGTGTGTCATTGTTGGTGGAGGTCTGTGGTTGGGTGAGGTGTGTAGGTATTGATGTGTGTGTCTGGTCCAGAGGTGTGTGTGTGGGTGTTGGTGGAGGTGTGTGTGTTGCAGCGGCTGAGCGCGGGGCGCGCGCTGCGGGACCTGCTGCCGCGCCGCGCCAAGTCCAAGGTACACACACACGCACACACACACACACACACACACACACACACATCACCTACATACTGCTTACCTACCATCAACTACATTGTTGCTATGTTACTTACCCTCAAAATGTAATGAAGCAGTACAATGATAGCCTGTTGTCCTCACCAAGCTTTTAATACTCTAACCTTATCGTCTAGAGACCTCATCATGTTTCAACTTTAATTGTCGGCAAATTAAAGTGTGATAAACATCTCATGACGCCACATATACCTATGTACTATTTCGTGTTCATCATTAAACATATAAGTCGCGTGACCGCTGTGCGAACTAAACGAGTTACTAAACATATGTATCAATGAAACTAATCGTCGAGATTTCGCGATAATAACACTCTTGCAGACAACCTTGTGCCTCATTTCTCTGTCTTTAATGTTCTTGAAAGTTGGAAAACGATTTCCTAATTTCACCGCAAGCTTCAATATAAGCCAAAACTGGAAGGATCGGAGAGGCCAATAATTAGCATTTAGATATCAAAACATTTTTAAGGTTATTGCCATTTAGTAATTAATATGGTGTCTAATGTGAGACGCCGGGCTCCCCGCTGTGGCGAGCTGTACCCAATGACCGCTCGCGCCGCTTTACTTATATTTATATACACTTATTACTGGACATGGCCGACTAATCGGACTTTATCTTTATGTTATCACATCAAATGTACGTTCTTTGCTGAATGATGATGATTTGTTTCCACAACCATTAAGCTCTATTATATAAAAACTAAGATTTAGATATTAGCTTTCCTGCGACATTATCTAATATTTCTTGGTCGATGTATAATCTATCTCCTACTTATTTTAAAATGTCAGTGGAAGATTATATTAGACAGACAGACAGACACGGATTCGCATGTCAAACCCAAACCCCGACATCCGGTAGCTTCTGTAAGTAAATAGTGTAAAGTAATTGTTTAATGCTCGAGCACATAGCACCGCGACGCGGAGACACGAGATGGTTTAGTTGTACACATGTATACATACAGTAAATAATATACAAAGTGTTTGGAATATTTGGTGCGATAGCGGTGTTTGCACGCGGATCGCGCTGTCGGACGTGTCCTAGCGCTGACATTATTATACTGTATTTGGCAACACTGATTGCACCTAATGTTGATGGCGACGCATGGCACTAGAGACATCGCTACGTACTCCCGCCGATCCGACACATCGCCTCCGACAGTTCAATGGGCTAAGGATGAATATTGCTTCTCGTCGCGTTGCAATTATTACATCTCTTTAGACAATCAGAAGGTTATGATTACCTATAAGGTAGAAATAATCGCCGGTCACGTGGTCACCTCTACACAGCTTATTGTCCAAAGCAGTTCAAATTATTAAATCACGGAAGTAGCTAGCACACGTTCTCACTAATATTATAACAAAGCATATTTCTAAAACAAAACATAATAATAGTATGTTTAACAATGGTTGTCAGCGTTGTATATCAATAGGCGATAGCGCGCGATACGTTCCGCGACACTGTCAAGGCCCGCGGCGCACACGACGTGGCGTATATATTACTCGCTGGTTTGGTTTGATATACGACCCCTGAAGATGTATCACCCGCGACCACGTGATAGACAAACATCTATATCGTGTTACAGCCACATCCCGCTAACTACCAAAAGTAAACCTGGATTAACGAACTCTGAAATGATTAACACGAGAATGCATTCATCTTCACTACTATTAAACACTACTAGCAACAATATATTCTTTTCTTGCATCGGCGCCTTTGTTCTCGCTATGCTATGAGTTGATTTTGATGTATCAAGGATTGACGTAAATATTATTTGCCGCTAGTTACAAAGATAGTGCTGCAGTCGATTACTAGCGAACTATTAAATCAGCTGATTTGTAAATGAACATAATTATCATTCCATTATGTTAGCAGATTTTAGATGCGATAATACATTGCATCTTGCTACTAAATAAGTTCAAAACAATGAATACCTACCTATATGTCTACTGCCCAGTTTAAAATATCTTTTGTTATTGAATCGTAACCGCTTTCGTCACATATTTGGTGAAGAAATGACATTTCAGAAATGGATTTCGTTTGTAATGCGTAAAGTTGCCGGAGAAGGCAGGGCGGTGGGTCAAAGGAGGTGGTAGTGTCGTTACTGTGGTGTGGCAGGTGTTCGACGAGGTGTGCGTGGAGCTGGCGATGGCGCTGCTGCAGCTGCTGCAGTGGTCGCCGGCGGAGGAGCAGCTGTACCGCGCCACGCGCGCGCTGGCCCGCCTGGCGCACCACTCGCAGGACGTGCCGCAGCTCGTCGCGCTCGTCGGGCCCTCGCCCGACGCCTTCAGGTACACCGCCTTACTCCCTAGCCTGACAATAGCTCGCGTTATGAAGGAAACCAACATTTTGTATACGTTGCGCAACTAGGCTCCCACGTTGGGCGCCATCGTGCCGTGCGATGGTGAACATTTCAAAAAGTTAATTTTGTTCAAATTGTATTAGACTAATTCAATAAATTTGTTTATATTCCAGAGGGACGAGTACACGAGTGGACGAGCAGATAGACCTGATCATGCAGAAGGTGAAGTAGCAGTAGGATGAGTGGAGCCGCGGCCCGCGACTATGTCGTAGCCGCGGGCCCTCGTTGTATTGTTGATTACCTTTGTTTCTGTGCTCAACTGGCGGTGGACGGAGCCCGTGTGCACTCTGTGCTGTAACAATCTCTAAAGTTAACCTTATCGTGTACGCATTACATATCGATTCGTAATCTTAATTAAAATTTGACCGAACATTTTGAAATTTTAAATGAATATAATTTATTCAGCTTTAGCCGTGATAACGCACTGAAAACCGTAGAGAAAATTACCGCCAACTTGGAAACTAGCCTTTTGAGTAAAACCGGCAAGAAACTCAGCTGGCATCTTGTCGTTTCGTAAAAAAATACAAAGTTTATATAATTTTCAACAAGTCAAACAAAACTACCAAAATAGATTTATATACGTTTGGATGCGATGAATTGCCAGTAGCCATTTGTGCAAAGTGATTTAGTTCCATATTGTGCTTTAGAGATTCTTACATAATATAACATCGGGCATATGACTGCAAGTAATTATATTAACTGGTAGTTACTGGAATTGTGGGTATCATTAAAGCGTGTGATATTTTACTTTGTTACATTAAAATCCTCTGCTCGTAGTTGTGACATCTTTGGTAACTATTTCGATCAATTAATTGTTTTGTATTAAGATATCTAACATCATAGGAAATTAATCTTAATGTGCACTGCAATAAGATATAAATTGGCAGTCCTTGCACTTGCGATCCGCATGCTTACCAACGGATGTTTGTAAATAAGTAGTACCGGTAGGATGGTAGTGGACACTTGTAGCGTAAGTAGGTGAGCTTATGGCGAGCTTTATATATGTGTATACCAACATATATGTTTAGTCCACTTATGTGTATACATATACGTATAGCCCTAGTACGTCGATAGCACTGACACCTGGTGGCTGCATTTACTATGTGTATACATACGTTATATATATTTATGTAATATAATGTGTAATTATTGAATATAATATAGATGTAATATTTATGGAGAAGGTCGGTTGTTAACAATAAATTTACGGCAGTTTACTATCATTTTTCATTTATATCCCAACCTGTAGTTGCATGTACATTAATATAGCGATTATTGTATTCAAATGTATTGTATTGCACGTTATAATGTCAATATAATTTGCAAATGATATGAACATAGCAAGATATAAAAGTACTTACTTAGCTTATCTGAACAGTCGTCGGCAGGTAGTTACGCATTCTGACGTAGTGTGTGTATGTGTGGTGTTGAGTAGATAGTGTACTTATAATATACGGTAGCCGGAAAATATGCTCTAAATCAACACAGGGTGGATCTTTGGGAAATAACTTATGATAACAAAATATATAATTAGTCAAATATTCCTCAGTCTAAGTCGTATAACGCGGCGATAGACTGGTCATGTCGCGTTGGCTCTGCGCCCCACTGCGGGGCTCTGCTAAGAGCCTGCAGGCATACGGTATGATCACGAAGGAGGGTGCACAAAGATTGTCAATTTGCTTAATCCTATATCGACCATAACAATAGCAAGGTAAATAGTTGCTATAAGAGCACTACCTACAAATAATGCCCAGCCAAGTTGTTGTCAGAACAAGCGACTTCCAGTTATTTTCCACGTGGAAGTTGAAGCTCGCATCACAGAACAATATATTCCTAACACGCATATTATCATCATTTTAGATTTGACATCGTATTCCATATTAAAATACCAGTAATCCTAATGAATACTGCGCTGCTTTACATAGGAGTATTAATTATTTGAATCATTAGTAAGATTTATAGCCATTGTTGGTGGTCTCGCGACATTAAAATGTTGACAAGGTATCGGTGACAACAGGCCGCGCGCCGCGGGAGGCGGCCGGGACCGCTCTTGACAGTTTTTTTTTTAAATTCCTTTACACAATAAACAAGCAAGCGGCCCACCTAATGGTAAGTGGTTACCGCAGCCTATGGTCGCTTGCAATTTGAAGTCTGTTTGTAATTCCAAATTATTATTATTTTTATCCCAAGTACTACTGATAATCCGCGGGGCACAGCTTGCTATCAATATAAATGTGTATATCACATATGAGACTAAAATAAATATAAGGCAGTAAACTATATCTATACTAATATTATAAAGCTGAAGAGTTTGTTTGTTTGTTTGTTTGAACGCTCTAATCTTAGAAACTACTGGTCCGATTTCAAAAATTCTTTCAGTGTTGGATAGTTCATTTATCGAGGAAGGCTATATTTTATTCTCATAAAAATTAGGGGTCCGTAAGAAACTTGCGAATTTGTAACCCAAGGTGTAAAATTGAAAACCTATTTATGCGTACGCTGCCAAAACTATTGATAATAGAACAAAATGATGTACTACGGAATTGTAGGTCTTATTAAGATCTACAAAAAAGTCCGCGAGAGCATATATCTAACTCTCATAGTTTAGTCATAATAACCGCTTTTATGTTCATAAAAAATATTAAATCGTCTGAAGAAAGAAACTACGTTAAATGTGTATCTTAATATTAATCCTTATGCAAATTAAGCATTATGCTATCAAGGGTATTCATGTAGAAGTAAAATACCGTTTGTTTTATTCCAATCGGACATTTGGTTGAGAAATTATCACGAGTATAAAAACGCAAAGAATTGGTACCTAATAATGAGTTATTTGCCAAAGAGTAATCTCTGAAACGGCTAAACCGATCTTAACGGGACTTTCACTGGCAGATAGCTAATGCTACAGGGAGTAACATGTGCTTTTTATTTAATAAAGAAAATTTGGGTGAAACCGCAGTCTGTCTGTTTGTTCCGGGTAATTTCCGAAACGGTGGACCAATTTTAACGGGACTTTCACTGGCAGATAGCTAATGTTGCAAGGAGTAACATAGGCTACTTTTATTTAAATAAAAGATTAGGGTTCCGCGGGACACCCATGGAACTAACTCTACGCGGGTGAAACCGCGGGCCACAGCTAGTATGACAATAATACGGCACCGAAAAGCCAAGAATAGAGGGGAGAGGATTGCCTCTCCCCTCTACATCCCGCAGTGCTGGAGTGAGGTCGCCAGAGCTCCGTGGAGGGGATGAGGAGCGGAGATACTGTGCTAACTACACTCATTCACAACGTCAGCACAGCGATTCCCTCCATACATTCGAAGTCTTATTTACTAGAACAATACAACTGTTTCACTTGCCAGCTCATTGAAGTAATATGTTTACACACCTGGTATGTATGTCACATACTAATGGATTAACTACTTGTGCCTCGCGGTTTTACCCGCTTAGGAGTAACAATAAAGCTTTATATTACATTTTTATGAATGACACACATTTATATACGGAATACTTAAAAATGTTTCGGAAAATAAAAAACAAGAGGCGGAACTTAAGCCTTACAGAGGTTCAACCATGTCATATTTTGGTTTTTTTATTTCGTATTTGTAACAATTTAGTAAATTTAATTCTATTGGCCGCAGCGTGTTGTTTTAAAGCCTTCCTCGATTAATGAACTATCCAAAATAAAAATATCTTTTCAGTTCAAACCAGTAGTTCCTGTGATACGCGCGTTCAACCAAACAAACGAACAGGCTACTGGAAATGATTGACATCACTTACATACCATTTAAAGGAATATGCAAAATGCTTACTGTTCTTAATTATAATCACAGTAAGCCAGTAGTTCCTCGCCGGTGGTGTAATTGTCCACATTGATCAGTGCCTCAGCCGCCATCGTGTGATCATTCATGTCAATGACTGTACTATAAGTTGTTGATTGGACCAAAAGGGTGTACCACGGCTATTCTCTGAACATCACCCTTGTTTCACAGTTTTCAGAGCGTCATTTTTCAGTAGGTAAGTAGTTGGGTTTTATTTACATCATGCAATACTATCTCTTGCAAATTCCTCTGACATTGGCGCAAAATCACCTGAACAAATCGTAGTGTTTATTGACACTGGTAGCGCCTTGGTAAACACCTACCAAGGGAACATTATCATTACCTGCACCTCGCGTCGCGTTGCTACTTGCTACCGTCGGCGCACTCGTCTATTTGTATTTGTGACTGCATCACTTACTTTGGAAAGTCCTGTGCCCGTCGTTAACAAATTATAAGGAAAAGTCAGTAGTCTCCACAGGATACCTACGTATCTTAATAAGTTGCAACCACGATGTAATGACGCAAGGGCCTCACTGTGCTGGTGGTCCGCGGCATAATCAATTAGGCGCATAACAATTATTTATATCTTTGGTAACTTTCCGTGTTGCACCGGATGACCCTTTATCTCAGAGAAGACGCGATGCGACCAACTATAAACGCTTGTTGCTCTTCACAGTCTTTTTTGCGGAATCGGTGTGGTGTGATGTGGTGATGGTCGGACCATCCACGTCGTAGTGTATGAATAGCGTTAGCCCCCTGTTTGCACACCGGAGAGGTTACGCGAAGATAATGAGTTGAATTATATCAGGTGGAGGCGCTACGCATTCCGCTCGCCAGTGCGGCTCACACACTCGCTACTTGTTGACAACGCGCGTGCTTACCCGCAGAAATACATTTATTATATCTACATTATAGTCGGTTGTGAATGAACTAGGATGGAGTGTGACGATGGGGTGCCGTTGCCTCGGGACAGGAAGGAGGAAGCAGGGTGGCGGCGGTTACTGAAGCGTCGCCTGCCGATCCTGGAGTGGGGCCCGCGCTACGAGCGCACCGCGGCCGTGGCGGACCTGGTGGCCGGCGTCACGCTGGGCCTCACGCTGGTCCCGCAGAGCATCGCCTACGCCTCCCTCGCCAACCTGCCCGTGCACTATGGACTCTACTCCTCATTTATTGGTAAGTACTTATGCTCTTCATGGACGCGAAGTCCTAATCTATCGTTTATATATCCAAAAAACTGTTTAGCTTGTATTCAGTCTTAAATAGTTATTAATACCGATCAGTGTACGAATTCATCGAAATATATTTGTAGGATTTTGCTAAAATAAAAATTGGTAATAACTTAGTGGGTAGATAGACTCTGGAAAACATTTACCTTTTGAAAAACATTTCCAATATTTAAATGGAACTTAAAATATAACTGGCGTAAAGTAGGTGCGCTATAAGTGCACCTCTGTCTAGTGTATCTCTTTGGGGAGATACAATACATGCTCACACATATGTATTTAAATAATAACTAAGAATGTATGTAAACTCTCAATACCACATAAAAAAATTATAAGGATACATAATGCATTAAAATATTTTAAAAGGAGTTTAACCTTATTGTATGGTGTACATTATAAGTGGAAGAAGGGATATTTCAAACATAATTCGACACCGGCTAATGATGCTGGAATAGCGGGCATCTTTTTTGAATAAATAATTTTTTGGGACATTTATTTAGTTTCTCATTCTTCGTTCAGGACACACTTTACGGTCTTTATTAGCTTCAAGAGTAAATTCTGGTTCGGAATTCTAAATGAGCCTAAGATCTCTTGAGGCTCCGCGGGAATCCTCGTGCTACAGATACCTGAATTCATGAGAACATGAACTTTGGGTACCTACAAAACAATTTAGTATGTAGTTTGTGTATCTCGGTCTCTTAAGATTAATGATAGTAAGTTAAGTAATTATTAACACACACCTACCTACTGCCTTCATTTAAAATAGTATATTTATTTGTCTCTATTTTCTATTTGATTAAGTTTCAACGTAGACTCTAGTAGAGACTTTTCACGAACGACATGACTTACCTCTACATGTTATAGTCGGAATCAGATTGCTTTTACTGAGAGCCCGCTAGAATGTAAGAATCTGGCAAGAAACTCAGTAATTACTGAACACTAACACAAACTAAGACACAGTTCAGCACAAATGAAAAAAAAAAAAAAAATATTACTAGCAATTAAAAGATTGCTACCGATTGTATTTAATGAGACGCTAATAATACGTGAATAGTTAAAATGCCTTCGCTCTCCTCCATTACTAATCGTACCAGTGTGGAGGTACGTGTAGGTGGTGTAGTGACGTGTGTGTGGTGTGGTCCAGGCACGATGCTGTACGTGGTTCTGGGCACGGTGAAGGAGGTGTCCATCGGGCCCACCAGCCTCATGGCGCTGCTCACGCTGCAGATCACGCGAGGCCTGCCCATTGAGTTCGTGGTGCTCCTCACCTTCCTCTCGGGGTGCATTGTGCTCCTCATGGGACTCCTGCGGCTAGGTGATCTACCTCCTTCTATTTATTTACGAACCCTCTTGTTCTCTTCTCCCGACACCTCGTATACACGTCATAAAACTATCCTTCCTTACAGTAAGTCCAAAATATCAATAAGAACATATTACATTCATAGGCCTGACTGATTGACTGACAGAATCATATATCAACCTAAGCTGCTGGTCTAGAGACATGAAATTTGGATGGCGTATAGGGTTTTCCGAATTTCCACCCCCATTAGAATGAAACTGTCTTGACTATTAATAACAATTTGTCAGTACTTATGCAGTGCATCATGAATATTTTTTTACAAATACAAATACAAATAAATAATACGATGGTACTCACAGGTTTGACTACTAAGTGAATTAAAGCGTAGTGTCTGCGTGGCAGTTTAATATTGTGTTAGTGTGTGTCAGGTTTCCTCGTGGATCTGATCTCGCCATCAGTGACGAGCGGGTTCACCTCGGCCACGGCGGTGATCATTGTCGTGGCGCAGCTGAAAGGTCAGTAACATATTATTAACTATGTTGTTTAATTACTTACCAATGCTGTTCAAATATTTGGTACTTGTGTACCAAAACAATATTTGTACCCCACATATTAAAGTTATAGTACCCGAAGACATGACTTACATTAAATCATAACCTTAACCACCATGTAAAAACAATATTTATACCGAAGATCCTAGTGTTTACGATTCTAAACGATTACTCTCGTCATTATAATTCATTTAAATATTGATCCATAGTCGGGATAAATCCCTCGACGATATCTAGTCCAACTTGGACGTCCGTCAGTATGCGAGTGGAGAGTGGGTTATGACACCTGGTGGGTGCAGGTCTGCTGGGGCTGAGCTTCGTGGCGGAGACGGTGTACGACAACGTGTACCTGATAGTGGCCAAGTGGCCCGAGGTGCGCCTGCCCGACGTCCTCCTGGGCCTCTGCTGCTGCTCCGTGCTGCTGGCGCTCAGGGTCAGTCACACCACATGTGCTCCCGCCTGACTCCCTCGGGGGTAGGCAAACACCACCGTTTGCTACCTGCTACGATCCTTATATACTTCTTTCGCTTCGCACATTCGTGCATCTCTTCATACAGATATCAGTCTAATGCATACATGCGTGTCTGTCATAGCCCTTTTCAGCTAATGTGCGTTTGTTTTGGTTATAAAAGGATACCTAAGCTCTATAGCTTACATTTGACAGCAAGCGAAACTGACGAAAATACTGAATTAGTTTTGTTTATTTTTGTAGTTTGTAACGGAATTCTTATCAAAATTACTTAATTATTTGTAACCACATGCCGATATCTGAGAAGGTACTTAAAAATATTCGGAAAACTTACTCGTATAATTGTCACATACCTTTTTGAAGGCCGACGGGAAGTGGTGCGATTGTAAAACGGGTTTCGACGGTAATTCCAGTCGGACTCGCATCCCGGGGATCCATACAATGATATAAAGGACTTGTTGAGAAGGATTTAATGGATGCTTATAATTTGTTTACGTTGACTTAGATGTATCATTCAAATAATAAGAAAATGTGACTCTAAGAAAATGCAGAATATACAAACAGTCAAAACGAACACACAAGTGGGCAACAAAGAGCAACAAGGATTCCTTTTCATTTCGAGGTACCTACGCCTAAAAATGCCGTAGTAACTTCTCGGTAACGATAATCGTTGGTAGCAGACCTATTTGATGATAAAGCAGCTCAGCACATATTCGCGACATTCAATAAAGCGTTGTGTGAGGTGTGAGGAAGACAACGCTGTCTCTTGTGTTACTGTTGTATCATTGATCGCAGAGCACTTGTAACCGGCAAACACAAGGAAGATATTGTAATATAATACCGCGGCTATTGGGACGGATGACAGTTCAATCGGCCCGACTTCAGGCCACAAGACGATGCTTCATCCGAAAGTAATATAAAACCTTCGTAAGCCTTTTCCATAATGCTCCCTAAGTAATTATCCCTTCCTCTATGCAGGTAGTTGTATGTGATGCGTATAGTCCGTGGCGGTCATGAGGCGGAGGTCACTCACGCCTTACCCCGCTTTATAATTATGAACGGTGCCATAACATTTCGAGCTACATTATTACATTAGACATTCCGTCACAGACTAAGTTATAAACAGAATAGAGGATCATCCCAACCTAAATGTTCAGTTAAAGATCTTTTTCGCTTTTTCCAATCCATCAGTTTATTCACACATGCCCATCGTGTATTGCAAATGTACCTTAAATACGGTTAAGTACATTGCTAGTATTGTATACAGAAACTGAAAGACTTGCCGGTGAGTCCTAAGAAGGCAGGTTTGAAGAAGTTCCTGTGGCTGGTGTCCATCAGTCGCAACGCGCTGGTGGTCCTCCTGGCGGCCACCTTCGCCTACCTCACGCACGACCCCCACCACCCGCTCGTCAAGCTATCAGGTATTACCTTGATCGAACATAATTATAGAAGCACTGTATACGATCACTATTGCTGGTATTCTAGCTCAGAAGACAGGACACTGCAGAAAAATGGTCGTGACAATAATTTTTCACATTACCACATTGTTAGCAGTGCTAACTAAGCACAGCGTCTCCCGAAGGTGCTCTGAAAACCAGCAGTGTTACAACTACGATCTTCTGGGAGGAAGTATACAGCTCCAGGACACCAGCTATGTCTGAATGATACCTGTGTTCCCTCTTCTGTAATTGGCTCAGTTATCATCAACCATCGTTTCCACGCCCGCGCTGTTCGCTTTCACGAGTGAGCCCCTAATCGTAGTTAGGTAATTTGGAGGGCTGGTGTGTGCGTGTGTGTAGGTCGCGTGGAGGCAGGGCTGCCGCGCGTGGCGCTGCCGCCGTGGAGCGCGCAGCTGGGCAACAGCACGGTGGGCGCGGCGGCCATGGTGCGGCAGCTGGGCGCCGGCCTGCTCATGATGCCCGTCGTCATGGTGCTCGCCAACATCGCCATCGCCAAGGCGTTCTGTAACTACACTCATTCTCCTACTCTACACCTAATGCTATGCTACTTATGCACGCAGGAACCACGCCGGCTCAAAAACTAGCCCTTTCAAAATAAGTAACTTTTCGTGATTATATTGCTATACCTATCTATTTCATGAAATTTCGTATAAACAAAGCCTGCACCTTGATTCTTGCAGAAAAGGGCGTAGTTTGTCTCAATGAGAAGAACCACGAAGACGTACCTAGTCTTGAGCAGACATTTGTCACACATCTCTACTATAGGTACGCATGGGTGGTGATAACACCGCGCTGCCGTCACACATCGAAGCAGAATATCTTGGCCATACCTGAAGATGCACTGTGCATCTCTAGGTCAAAATGTAATCAGTTGGATGCGCCGTTTCCTCGGTACAGACTACACGAAGCTTGACGTTTGAATCCGTATTGAAACATTGACACGGCTCCCTGACAACACAGTCAATAATAATAATGCGTATTACTTTTGTTCTAAATGTGTGAAAATTAATTGTTTTAATGATTGAACGCGAGATTTGTTCCACATTAAGGATTCAGAGGAAACAATAATGCTGCTACGGTTTATAAATCTGTGAAATTGTTTTGTTGATGGTTTTCCGTTTTGAAAACTTTTTTGTCTCATCTTTTTTGTTTGAATTGCTTTTATATGACACGCTGGTTACAATCGACTGTTATATTCTCAACGATTATAGTCGGATTATTCGCACCTTTAGTTATAATGTAATACGTTCTCTGCCAACTTAATTTACGATCCGCATGATTATTATGTTAATAGTGGGTACATCGGGGTAAGTTCGACCATGGTTTTAAGACCGTATGATAGACACTTCCAGCGTAATAGGCCATATTTTGTGAAGCGGGCAAAATTTGATACAACTTATCCAAATTTAACTACTTAGAAGTTTAACTGCTAGAAGTTTCATACGGTCTTATACTAGCGCCGAATTTACCCCAACGTACCTTACAATGGTATTTGTTCGGTTGCCGGTGTGATGGTGTGCGTGTGTGTGTGTGTGTCAGGCCGCGGCGGGCGCGTGGACGCCACGCAGGAGATGGTGACGCTGGGGCTCTGCAACGTGGCCGGTGCGCTCGTCCACGCCATGCCCACCTGTGGTGCCTTCACGCGCTCCGCCGTGTCCCACTCCAGCGGCGTGCGCTCCCCCGCCGCCGGCCTCTACTCCGGTCACTATATACTACACACACTACTATATAAGGTCCTATCGCCATGCTAACATCCTTCACGCGCTCCGCCGTGTCCCACTCCAGCGGCGTGCGCTCCCCCGCCGCCGGCCTCTACTCCGGTCACTATATACTACACACACTACTATATAAGGTCCTATCGCCATGCTAACATCCTTCACGCGCTCCGCCGTGTCCCACTCCAGCGGCGTGCGCTCCCCCGCCGCCGGCCTCTACTCCGGTCACTATATACTACACACACTACTATATAAGGTCCTATCGCCATGCTAACATCCTTCACGCGCTCCGCCGTGTCCCACTCCAGCGGCGTGCGCTCCCCCGCCGCCGGCCTCTACTCCGGTCACTATATACTACACACACTACTATATAAGGTCCTATCGCCATGCTAACATCCTTCACGCGCTCCGCCGTGTCCCACTCCAGCGGCGTGCGCTCCCCCGCCGCCGGCCTCTACTCCGGTCACTATATACTACACACACTACTATATAAGGTCCTATCGCCATGCTAACATCCTTCACGCGCTCCGCCGTGTCCCACTCCAGCGGCGTGCGCTCCCCCGCCGCCGGCCTCTACTCCGGTCACTATATACTACACACACTACTATATAAGGTCCTATCGCCATGCTAACATCCTTCACGCGCTCCGCCGTGTCCCACTCCAGCGGCGTGCGCTCCCCCGCCGCCGGCCTCTACTCCGGTCACTATATACTACACACACTACTATATAAGGTCCTATCGCCATGCTAACATCCTTCACGCGCTCCGCCGTGTCCCACTCCAGCGGCGTGCGCTCCCCCGCCGCCGGCCTCTACTCCGGTCACTATATACTACACACACTACTATATAAGGTCCTATCGCCATGCTAACATCCTTCACGCGCTCCGCCGTGTCCCACTCCAGCGGCGTGCGCTCCCCCGCCGCCGGCCTCTACTCCGGTCACTATATACTACACACACTACTATATAAGGTCCTATCGCCATGCTAACATCCTTCACGCGCTCCGCCGTGTCCCACTCCAGCGGCGTGCGCTCCCCCGCCGCCGGCCTCTACTCCGGTCACTATATACTACACACACTACTATATAAGGTCCTATCGCCATGCTAACATCCTTCACGCGCTCCGCCGTGTCCCACTCCAGCGGCGTGCGCTCCCCCGCCGCCGGCCTCTACTCCGGTCACTATATACTACACACACTACTATATAAGGTCCCATCGACATGCTAACATCCTTCACATCACAAAGAACATGCTCAGCAAGCATACTGTCCCCTATCATCGCGATTAAATTCTGGCAGTGTTGATGATGTCACTCGCACGGCACGGTTTACTAAGCTTTACTAAGTGTGTAGTGTAATGGTTCACATGATGGTTGCAGGCATCATCACGCTGCTGGCGCTCATCTTCCTCACGCAGCATTTCTACTTCATCCCGAAGGCGTGCCTCTCCTCCGTGCTCATCTGCGCCGTCATATTCATGGTAAGACTAAGATGGCATGTACAATAGGATGCAAAGCATATAACGCACCTGATGGTAAGCAGCTACCGCTTACTTTAAGAGACAATAAGACAAATACATAGGTAAACTGCTGATTCAATGAAAGAATAATAAATCTTTAGACAGGGCCGTTGAAGCGATATGAACTGAAGGCACACATTGTTGTGAATGTGGTAGAGATAGTTGCGAATATATTACTGGAGGCGTGTCACGTATCATCGCAAGACGACCTTAATTAAAGGTCACCGCGTTGATAACCTGCATTGTTCAGTTTCAATTAATACCCCCTTATCGTCAAACACCAGCTCTAAGTAAACAAACAGACACACACTAAGTAGTATTCCTTGTTTCACTTTCTTGTCACGAACTCACTCCAATTCATAGTTTCATAAACCAAATTTCACGCATTTTCTGGAGCCGGAGTCGGAGCAAAAGAGCCGTGGTGGCCGTGGGTTTGAGGAGTAACCTGGCGGTTTATTTTCTTTCTACGATAACGAAACTTCGCATACGAACTAAAATCAAACGTCGTTTCAGTACTGAATAAGAACCGTGGTTGAACTATCGGCCGAAATGTAGTTTTTTTTTGATAAAGCGAGTAGGCGCTCTGCACCAATCAGTTTAGTAAGTGCAAGACCACCCC
This sequence comes from Watsonalla cultraria, assembly GCA_964035505.1. Classification (NCBI taxonomy): domain Eukaryota; kingdom Metazoa; phylum Arthropoda; class Insecta; order Lepidoptera; family Drepanidae; genus Watsonalla; species Watsonalla cultraria. The sequence continues at coordinate 11,511,277 of OZ037722.1, read as the reverse complement.
ACGTACTTTACGGTGAAACAAAGCATCGTGAGTAAATCTGTATATGACTGAAAAGTATCATATTAACTTTGCTGATGGTTTGGAACATTAATTTTGGAGAGTGTGTTCTTAACGAGGGGTAAAGTATAGGTTAGGAAGTATAGGTTATGAGGGGTGTATAGAAATTCGGCTCTTAAGGGGGGTTGAATGTATCTGAAATTTCAAGCTAGTTTATGTTATTTAAGGAGTTCCTATAGGTTTCGGTTCGACATAACGAGATTCGACGTAACGCAACTCGGTCTAGAGGAAAAGTGTATAAATCGTATAATAGGTGCCGCGTCACGAGTTACGAGCGCTGACTTCATGGTGACGCTTTCAAATGTGTAGTAGTTATTTTATGAGTCTCTCCCTGTCTGGTCGGATGTCCGCGCTCATGACTGGTGGCGGCTCCGGTAATGGTGTTCGCGGTGTCAGGTGGACGTGGGCACGGTGCGGGCGCTGTGGCGGCGCGGGGCGGCGGCGCGGCGCGAGCTGGGCGTGCTGGCGCTGACCTTCGCGGTGGGCGTGGCGCGCTCCGTGGAGCTGGCCGTGCTGTGCGGCGCGCTGGCCAGCCTCGCCGCGCTGCTGCTGGAAGTGCGCCGCCCCGCCGTGGCGCTGCACACCCTCAAGGTACCCTCCGACCCTCGCTCCGTGGAGCTGGCCGTGCTGTGCGGCGCGCTGGCCAGCCTCGCCGCGCTGCTGCTGGAAGTGCGCCGCCCCGCCGTGGCGCTGCACACCCTCAAGGTACCCTCCGACCCTCGCTCCGTGGAGCTGGCCGTGCTGTGCGGCGCGCTGGCCAGCCTCGCCGCGCTGCTGCTGGAAGTGCGCCGCCCCGCCGTGGCGCTGCACACCCTCAAGGTACCCTCCGACCCTCGCTCCGTGGAGCTGGCCGTGCTGTGCGGCGCGCTGGCCAGCCTCGCCGCGCTGCTGCTGGAAGTGCGCCGCCCCGCCGTGGCGCTGCACACCCTCAAGGTACCCTCCGACCCTCGCTCCGTGGAGCTGGCCGTGCTGTGCGGCGCGATTCGACCCGATGTGGTCGATCACCCGATTTGTATATGAAGCGCTTGCCGTCTAACTCTCGCAACCCCCTTTACGAGGAAAATTGGTAATCTGGGTTAAACCAGTCGTCAGACTTTATTAGGCCCCCGATTGTCCCAAAACGACTGCCAAATATATCGAATCGGCAATCGGGACCGACGGCTCATCGCGCGGGAACTCGGGCGGTCTTCCATCCAACTATTGGGTTAGGATCGCTTAAATTCGCCGATCGAATGCTAGACGCGATATATGTATAGTAACGATGCCACGAGTAGATTGTAATTATTTGGATTGAATGAATCACCAGTCATATTACCATTTACAATGAATGTTAGTAGAGTATTATGGTCGTTGTGTCAGACCCGTGCGGGCGAGGTGTGCCGCGTCCGTGTGCGCGGCGCGGCGGCGTACCTGAGCGCGGAGGGCGTGATGTCCCGCGCCGCGCGGGCCGCCGCCGCCGCGCCGCGCCCCGTGCTCCTCGACTGCGCCGCCCTGCACGCCCTCGACTACTCCGCCACGCAGGTTACACCCCTATCGTGACTTCTTCGCTTGGCTAAAATCAAAATCACTTTTAAACTAATTATCTTTGTCCCGCCTCCCTTTGATTTTGTGTTCACTTAGTACCATACGACGATCACTATTAAACTCAAAATATGAGATCTCAATACCTACTTTTAATTTGTATCATAAATTCCTGTGTATTTGTATAATATTGAAGTTTAATGAGGATGCCCCGATATCTACGCGACCATATTACATTATCATTCCTTTCTTTCATCTTCCATACCTACCTTTAAACGTAAATTTGACTTATTCGCCTGCATCACCCAGATGTTCGAGCGGTTGATCGGCAAGCTGACCGGTGGCAATCAGAAGGTGATATTCTACAACGCTCCCGAGGACATCGCCGCGCAGCTGGAAGCGGTGAAAGGCGTCGACAAGCGGACGTTGAGGATCGCCTCGCCGGGCGACGCGCTGGCCGCCGTCGACGTCACGTCGCCCGTGGGGGAGACCACCGCGCTGCTGCTGCACAAAACTGATGACAACGTGTGACCTCACACTTCCACTAATATATATTTAGTCATTCATTTTCAATATGCGAAAGTGGCTGTTTCTGTCTGCTACCGTCACCAGGCTAAAGCTCTAAACTGATATTGCCAATATATCACATAGCTTTAATCCCAGTACTTGAAACTCATAGTATAACGCGAACGGTGGCGCGGGTAATAGCTAGCATTGATGTAATGGTTGTGATAATAATATAATAAGACGGTGGTTACGATCAATCCTGGAACTCCACCAAGTACACTGGGTAAAGTTTAGTACTACGTTAGTATCAGATTTTACAAACATATACATAATTAGGGTTATGATAAGTTTTTACGGTGTAAGATGTGTTCGATCTGATTGAATATCAAGTAGTTTAGCTCGACTCGACATGTTTTTGATGTTGCATTTCAAAGTTTTCGCCTAGACATTTAATTTGTATAGTAGCCGGCGTTAAATATTGCACATCGACAGGAGAGCCAGACTTATGACTGACACGCGTCACAAAGGTATCGTGCGATAGATATAATGCTCCACGAAGCCGAAATTCGCCGATCGTTTCTTGAGATCGATGTACCGTATTTATCGCCGGGTCCCGTATACGAAACTGAACTAGATATTTTCAGTAATAAGAGCTAATTTTGATTTACAATAACTGTTAATTGTGATGTTTTTATGAAAATGCCATCTACTTAAATAAAATAAGTTACCAATAATGTGAAAAAAATGTTTTTTTTACTGGTTTTATTTTTATGCTACAGAAAATTTACCTATACGCATTCCTAATTTCCTATGTATTTTGTGTAAATATGTGAAGGAAGAACTTAACTAAGTAAAATGAAAATGAAAAATATTTATTCAGTTTAGGCCCTGGTAAGGCACTTATGAAAGTCGAGAATTTACCACCGGTTCGGAAACTAGCCTTCTGAGAAGAACCGGCAAGAAACTCAGCTAGGCATCATGTACATATCATCGAAACAATATAAATCATAATGAAATCATCATCCAAAATCAAATTTGATAATAGGTATAAATATTCACAATAGTGACCAATTGTATTAGCATGCAAGTCATTATAAAACAAAATCAAAGAGATAAAAAAAAATAACAATACCAGATAGATTTACAAGTGTTTGCATACCATGTATTTGCCAGGAGCTACTTGTGCAGAGTGATTTACCTAGTTCCATATATCCTTGTCATTTATATAATCCGAAATTTTATAATATGCTTTCTTCATCAAAACAGTTTTGACATGTGTTTTAAATTTATCATAATTTAACGCGATTATTGATTGTGGGATTTTATTGTAGAAGCGAACACAGTTCCCCATGAATGATTTATTTACTTTAACTAATCTGAATCTAGGAGCCACAATTTTGTGTTTATTTCGCGTACAAATCGAATGAACATCACAGTTTAAATTAAAGAGATGAATGTTTTTTTTCATGTACAATAAATTCTCATAAATGTAAAGTGAGGGTAAAGTGAGTATATTAATTTCTTTAAATTTATCCCTCAAGCATTCACGGGGTTCCAACGAGTATATTGCCCTGATGGCTCTTTTTTGAAGTATAAATATAGAATCTAGGTCTGCCGCGGAACCCCATAACAATAAGCCATATGACATAAGACTATGAAAGTATGCGTAGTAAACTAATCTAGCAGTATCGACATCCGTCATTTGTTTGATTTTCCTAACAGCAAATGCTGCTGAGCTAAGTTTTCTTGACAATGTTTCAATATGAGAGCCCCATTGTAATTTTGAATCTACTGTTAGCCCTAAGAATACCGTACTATCAACCAAATCCAGTTTACCACCATCTAGTGATATATTTGTAGCTATTTGCGATGTATTAGGTGGTGAAAATCGAATACATTTAGTTTTTTTAGAATTTAAAACGAGGTTATTGGCGTCAAACCAATTTGAAACAGATGTTAGTGTTTCATTTAGAGTATTAAGCTCCTTGTCTTTCCTGCTCACTTTAAAAACTAAAGATGTATCATCTGCAAACAGAAAAATATCACAGATACCTTCTACAACAAGTGGTAGGTCATTTATGTACGCTAGAAATAGGAATGGACCTAATATGGAGCCTTGCGGCACGCCTGTTTTAATTAATGACCCATTAGATGTTATACCACTGACGCCAACTTTCTGATGACGATTGGACAGGTAAGAGGAAACATGATCGAGGGCGGTTCCGCGAATACCATAATATTTAAGCTTCAGAATTAGCGTACGATGGTCGACGCAATCAAAAGCTTTTGAGAGATCACAGAAGACTCCTAAGGCGTCATAGGCGCCCTCCCATGCCTCAAATATATGTTTTATTAATTTTGCCGCCGCGTCCATTGTGGATCTACCTTTAGTGAAACCAAACTGGTGATCGTGCAATATGTTATTTATGTTAAAGTGGGCTAACATCTGATTTAGCATTATTTTCTCAAATATCTTACTAAGGGCAGGAAGTATTGATATAGGCCTATAATCAGAAGGATTTTCTCTGGAACCTGCCTTAAAGATTGGAATTATTTTACTATATTTCATAAGATCCGGAAAGACACCCTGATCAATACACGAATTAAAAATAGTGGCTAATGCAGGAGCGATCGTTGTTATAATCGATTGAATAACTTTAATTGAAAGTCCCCATAAATCCTCCGTATTTTTCATGTTAAGTGACTTAAAAGCTTTAATTATATCATTAGCAAGTACATGTTGAAAACTAAAATCTGGGACAATCGTATGAAATGATTGTTTAAGTAATCTTTCAGCTTTATTCGGACATGAGTTTAGGTGTTTAGTAGTTTCCGCTGGTATTTGAGCAAAGAATTTCTCAAATGCGGTTGCGACATCTAACTTGTCTGAGACAATATCATCATTAATTTTAAGTTCACTAACCTGCTCTTTATTTTTATTTTTATTTTCAGTAATTACTGCTCATTATATTTGGAGCAGTTTTAGCACGGAACTTTTAATTTACTAGTTGTAAATATGATTGCACTCGCATTACAAAACTATGCTAAGGATGAGACCATCACAAAAATATGTTTCTGACGCCTAGGATCTTCAGCATACCCATCATGTTGCTACTGGTAGCCTAATGACATAATTATCAAATAGGTATTATATATTAGTAGGTAAATAATTATATTTAGTGTCAATTCCAGCGCTTTATTATAAAAGCGCCTGTAGCGAGGTTCATAGCAGAACTGTAGTTTATCTGTAACTTAATGCCCTTCTGTTTAAAGATGTCTCAGGTAAATTGTAAGATTTACCAAAATATATAAGCTTTCTATAAAAAAAAATATAAATAGCCCAGTAAACTCCCAGTATCCACATCAATTAATTATAATAAAAAAAAGTGAATGATACCTATTTGATCGGTCTTTCCTAATGTTGCCAATTACCAACTTCACGGAGTAAATTTCTACCAAACATGGCGTGGCCGTTAACTTCTATTTTCATTCAATCATTTCTTTGCGCTACCTGCTGAATGTAAAGTGTATTTTTTTTTATGAATATTGTTTTACCTAATGTTATGTCTCAAGAACCTCATTCAAAAACCGTCGAAGTACAAGAACAAGCAATAGAGGCGGTTATGTTAAAAGGCTTAGTGATATAAATGAAACAACCGTTCGAGCCGACCGTCGGTTTATTACTAATCTTGTAACGGTACACAAACAATTAACAAACATATATTACACTCCTCCACACCTATTTTTGATTACACCTGTAGACAAGAGAAAATTATCGATAAAAAAAACACACTATATATAGTCTATAAATACATTCCTACTTATCCTTAGTTCTAAAAATACTTTTTAAAATCAATGTTTTGTCTAGCCCGTCTTAAGACACGCACTGGCGGAGGGCCATCCGCCGCAGGGACCACAGTAGTGGCTGCGGCGCTCTGTTCAAGCGCTGCCGAACTGTCGTTTTTCCCCATACCCATTTCCCTCTCCTGAAGCTGTTCACTTTGATCCTGCTCATTACCATTTGTATGATGATCGTCTACTTCTTGCCCATCGGTAACCCTTGTTTCCTGATAGGATGAGTTTAATATTTCTTGTTGTGGTAAGATAACTGGGTTTTCCGGCGGTACTGTTAACGGTGGAACGGTAATCTGAGAAGAAGGTTCAGGAGAGGATAGTAGATCGGACGGAGAATTATTTTCACTATCTACAATATTCCTATGACTATCACTTGGTACACCACAACCCTTGTAAGCCATTATTTGATCAATATGTCTGATACAGTCTGTGTTAATATCTAAAATATGTACCTTATACATTATTTTCCCAACTAGATCTAAAATTTTGCCCAGTTGCCAACTTTCCTTACGCGCGTTGTACCACTTGGCCCACACAATATCGTTCTTTTTAAATTTACGTTTTACATTTTGGCTTTCACTTCTACTACCAGTATCTACATTATCATAAGCTTCTGATGGTAAAATTAAATCTAATCGTGAACGTAATTTTCTACCAAACATTAATTTTGCTGGTGATTCGCCGGTGGTACAATGCGCGGTATTTCTATATTCAAATAGATAACCTAACAATTTGTCATGTACAGCCTCTTTTGATGCATTTTCCAATAGTATACATTTAAGCATCTTCTTGCAAGTTCTTACAGAGTTTTCTGCTTGGCCGTTGCTAATAGGGTGGTAGATAGGTGACGTTAGATATTTAATACCATTACTGGAGCAAAATTCCTTAAATTCCTGTGAGTTGATTTTAACGTCGTTGTCAGATACTAACGAGTTTGGAATGCCGAAAACCGAAAATAAAGATTTTAATTTGGAGATTAAGGCGCGCGTAGTTGTACCATTCGCCATGAACAAGCATTCTAGCCATTTGCTATAGGAGTCGATAACTACAAGAAACACCTTTTGGCTTATCGTTAGATAGTCTATATGTATCCTCTGCCACGGCGCGGTGGTGTGCGGCCAAGGCGCCGGGCTCGCTCGCGGTGGGGCCGCACGCACACTGATGCACGCGGCGCAGTCGCCTATCCACTGCTCGATGTCCTTATCTATACCGGGCCACCACATGCGGCTGCGCGCATTATTTTTCATTTTATTAATTCCTAAGTGTGTGCTATGCAATTCCTTCAACATTTGCTTCCTTAAACATTTTAGAACAACAATCTTATGGCCCCGTAATAGATAGCCATTCTCATACTGTAAGTCTGTTTTACATTGAAAGTAAGGAAGGACGTTTCTACAGTTAATTTTACGTGGCCAACATAATAATTGACTATTCCTAAAAATCTCTTTAATTCGGTAACGTTGCACGGCTCGGGTGCTTTTAATATTGCGTCTACTTTGTCTGGAGAGGTTTGTAAGCCTTTCTTATTAATAACGTACCCTAGGTAGGTGATGCTATCTTTGAAAAATTTGCATTTGTCCTCCTGAAGACGCAAACCAGCGTCATTGAGGCGACTTAAAACTTCCTTGAGCCTGTTCAAGTGGGTAGTCTTATTGGGTCCCGTAACACATATATCGTCGTACCAGACACTTACTCCATCTATACCACAAAGTAGTATTTCAAGGGATTTTTGAAAAATAGCTGGCGCATTCGCTAGGCCGTACACAAGACGCGTATATTTATACAGACCCCTGGTGGTATTAATTGTGGTGAGCTCTTGAGACGAATCGCTAAGCAAAAATTGGTTGTACGCGTTTTTTAAATCAATTTTTGAGTATTGTTCGCCACCTCCTATAGTTGCGAAAACTTCTTCGATGCGAGGTAATGGGTACTTTTCGATTATGAGATCTTTATTTAAGGTAACTGAAAAATCTCCAGCTATTCGTACCTTACCGTTTTCTTTAAGGACCGGAACGATAGGGGTTGCATATTGCGAGTGGTCCACGGGAACCAAAATACCTAATGTAACTAGCCTATTTAATTCTTCCTCAACTTTTGCCTTCAGGGCAAATGGCACAGTACGCGGCTTAAAAAATTTTGGAAATGCGTCTTTTTTAAGCTGTAAATTCACCTTAAATCTATTAAATGTACCTAACTCATTACGCCATAAGTCTGGAAATTGCTCAAGTAATGTTTGTACGTCGTCATCTTGGCATATTCTGTTTATTTTAGTCGTGAGGACAAAATTAAAGGCAGACATAAAATCACGACCTAATAGTGCGGGTCCTCCGTTTTTAACAACATAAAATTTAATTTTGCGTACTAAATTATTATAGACTACGTCTACTTCGAAATAGCCTAAAGGAGAAATTTTATGCCCATTATAAAGACACATCTTCAATCTACATGGCCTTAATATACAGTTTGAGAACATAGAATAATATAATGTATCTGAAATAACAGAAGTACCAGAACCGGAGTCTAGCTCCATTGTAACATGTTTACTATCAACTAGTACATTTAATTCTATAGGTAGATTAGTCGCGTACCTTAAATTAAAGTTCTTACACTCATCGCAGTCCCCAGATTCCACCTCAATGTCGGTGTCACTACACTCACAAATGTTATTTACCCTGGACTTATGTTGACCGCACACCTTCTTTAAGTGACCCTTGTTACCGCACTTCAAACATCTATAGTTTTTGAATCGGCACTTAGCTTCTGTGTGGTTCTTCAATCCGCAAATTGAACAGCTAGCTTCCCGTCTACGCACGACTTGGTAATCAGTGTAGGCAGCTCCAGCCCGCGACGATCCTGTGGCGCCGCCGCGACCCGTGCTGACACCTCCAGCGCGGCCGCCCGACCCCCAGCGCCGCTCGTCCCTGCTCTCACTGCGATATATCGGCTCCTCTTTTAGAGAATACCCTTCTCCACTACTTGTGCCCTCCATCTTTTTTGCTTGGATTGCACACTCGGCTTGCTCAGCTAGTTCTAGCGCTCGTGTAAGGGACAGCGTTGAGGCATTTTGCTCAAAAAGCCGGTCACGTACTGGGCCCCCACCCAAACCAAGGACAAATCGATCCCTTAGGTTAGATTCTAGCGCAGTTCCAAAATCACAGAGGCTTGCTATACCTCTCAGACGCGCCATCCAGTCCCCCAAATTTTCGCTTGGGCTTCTTATAGCTGCATAGAAGCTAGCTTTATCAGCAAACGAGCACTGCTTAGGTTTGAAATGGTTATCGAGTAATGAAACCAACTCCTCGTATGTAAGATCGTCGATCTCCTTCGGGTACGCAAGGTTACGTACCAACCGAAATGTTTCATCCGACAAGTTTGTGATTAACACACCACTTTTGTTAAAATCCTTCACATTGTTAACTTTTAAAAATTGGGTTAATCGCGTTTTAAAAATCGACCACTCGCACTTTTTGTAATCAAACATCGATAAGTTCCCGATGAACGCCATTTTAATACACTCAACAATTAGAATGCGCAGGTAGTTTACACCTTTCGTCGCCAGTGATATAAATGAAACAACCGTTCGAGCCGACCGTCGGTTTATTACTAATCTTGTAACGGTACACAAACAATTAACAAACATATATTACACTTAGTTTTTTTATTTTGTAAGTTATAAACAGAACTGTAAATAATAAAAAAAAACATTGAGGAAAAATTTCCTGAACGTTAATACTCACAGTATGTGAGTTATATAGTTATATTTAATCTTATCTAAATTCAGTACATTAACAATGCCATCTCTAATACTTTTGTGGCATATGAATATTCTGAAATTATCATCCTCATTTTTTATGTAATGGTTTACTTGTTTATTTTTAGTTTGCTACGGCTGGCAGCACTGATCATTTCACTCTGTGTATTCAGCTCTCACATATTCGTTCCGTTCATTTCATTTACTATTCAATTCAATTCATTCATTTCATTCGCCCGCCGCAAAATTCATGGACCGGTCGCTTTAGGCTGGGTGTGTTGTTTTATATTTTGTGACAAAGGATAGTTGTAACAAATATGTACATCTTGACTTAAAACTAGTACAAAATTGCGTGTTAAACAAATAGTCGTATCTGAGCTCTCTAGATCTCCGTTAGTTTCAAAGATAGTGTAGATTTTAGAGTCGTTATCGACCTCATTCGATCGTGTTTATGTTTAGTAAACGGGTATCTTAGCGTTTGTTTTGCAAACAGATAGTTTACCCTCGCGCGTGAAATAAAAGGGGTGTGTGTTTGGTGGTGATGTTGGTGTAGTGATGGCGGCGACGATGGCGCTGTGGCCGTTGTTGGTGTGCCTGGCGTGGAGCGGGGCGGTGGCCGAGATCGGCCACAACATGAACGACATCAGCAAGACGATGCTCTCGCAGATGTCGGACATGCTGGACATGACGGTGAACTACTCCCAGCCGGTGCTGAACACCACGTACCTGGCGCGCGTGGAGTTCGACATGCGCGCCATGGGCCCGCTCTACAACTCCACTCACATGGTGATCGACGCCATCGCCAACAAGCAGGCGTACCCTGAAGGTTAGTCTGCCTCCCGTACCCTCCTTCATATTACTTCAAACATACCTATCTTGATATTTGTCAGAAACCATCCTTTCATACAGTGTTGAGCAGAATAATATGTGATTCACCCATAAATTCTTATCTAAATGCAAATCTTTATTTAATTAGACTTAACAAAGAAGTACCTTCAAATTATATGGATTTACAGGAAGGTAGTTTAATGCTCCATAATGATCATGACTACTAAATAACTGCTAACAATGCTCTAATATCAGCACCAAGTGGACACTACTTATAAGAAATATTGATTGACTAAATAGGATGTTGATGGACAAGCAGGGTGTTATAGAAACATATCAGACGGGTAGCTAATATAAATATATGAATATAATTAAGAACATATAATGGACAATCTCAATAATCAAACTCAAGCATAGGTACAAATATAACATTGGTAGGTACATGTTTCTATAAAGACCTCTTGGTCATAATTAGATACGTAACAACTGAAGGTCACTATGTCTAATTATTAATTTTCACTTCCTTTATATATGTGTAAGGACAAACTTACATACCAACTATTCTGTAAGCCTCAAGTTTCTTAGTTGTTACAAGAGACATTGGGGCCAAAATTCTGTTAGTGCATTTAACATTAATAACCACAGGGAAAGAGGAATAATAAATAATACTAATGTTAACATTTAAATAATCACTTAAAATTCCTATGCCTACATACTTTCCTCAATCCTCATTTTGTGGTAATACAGTCAGGATTGGAAGTCGGTTCTAAAATGATTATACAATACATACTTAAGTATTAAGGTTTAAATACCCACATTAATATCAGATTTATTTGGTTAAAATAATTATAGAACAATGCATAGTATCATCAAAAATAGGAAAAAAAGTTAAAATGTATGTGACACCAATAAGTTGTGGATAGTATTCCCTGCCCTTGTATATTGTGCTACGAGCACATTACCACACAACGGTGAAGCACAATGTACCATACACACCATGCAGCATTTGCACACCGCACATATCTAAGACAAATGGCTTAGCCTATGTGACCATCTATCTAACAGTCACATATGTAATGATCACACTGTTAAGGTAGGCTAGTTCATAATAAGTTTTTTTCTATGATTAGCATTTATTGTTTTGTATTAATTAAAAACTCAGCAATTACTCTTATAAAAGAGCAATTTACAATTATGATAAGTGCAAGTCCACACATGTTCGTAATATAGTATGACCGAACTGGATACCAATTTCCTCCATACCCATTATAGAAGGAAGTGGCCAACCCGTCACCCAGAAACCACCAAAGGAAAAACATTTTAGTGAGCATAACACTCTCAAGCCAGTTCCCAGAACATTATTATATTGGTAAGGTTAACAAGCTACCTTTAGGTCACAAAACAATAATTACTTGGTAGTTTACATATTTTATGAAATAAGACAATGAAGCGACTCACTCAACTGGCATTGTCTAATGACTAATAAATTTCAGTTATCTGTTAATTACACCATGATTGTAATTGATAACATATTAGGTATATTGTTGGAAACAATAGCCCACAATTCAGTTCTACCTAGTTAGTTGGTATCATTTATTAACAAATGAGTTAATGTTGAAATTGACATTGAAATTATTGTTTGGATATGTTCCAAAAGAAATGTCAACACAATTACATAGTATTGACTTAAAAATATCATAGAAAATTAAGTAAAAGCATGTTTCAATCAACAGCTGATGGTAAATAGTTAGCAGTTAGCATACATCCTATTAAAAATCTCTCTTCACACATGCTCACTAAATTGCATAGGAGGAGTTCATTTGAAAATGGATCATGTAGACCTCTATTCTCTTCATCATTAAGAGCTACAATATGTTTGGTGCGGTTGATGAAGCTCCCTCCACTAGTCCCTGAGCAGCACTTCTTTGACCTCCTTATATGGCTATTTTAGCTTTTATTTATTAGGTTGAACCTAACCAGTCATCACCAAACACGGTATCCTTCTATTTTCGCATCCAAAATTATGAACAGCTGCCTATAAAAGGTTAGCATGTAAACAATTTAACACGGGTCGCACCACTTGTACATCGGTGACGGCGGTGTGCTCCCGCCCTCCGTATGTCATGTGTTGTCACGTCGGTGCACTTTTTACAATGCCCGCCATACTGCGACGACGGATGTAGGTACAGAAATAACTGCTCCCGCATCCAACGGGGACGTGGCTCATTACACATTACACGCTTTTTACGGTTGGGAATATATATTACTATTTCCATAATAACTGCAGGTTATCTTGGTTTGACTAGACTAGTTAATGTGTACTTGACAATAACTAATACGAGGGCACAGCGGTATCCAACGTTCAATCAAAATCGAAGCTCGGACTTGCCTCTTCATCTTACAGAGGATAGCAGTCTTATGACTTCTATAGTATACATTTCTTCATTTTGTAGAGTATAAGTTTTATAGACAGAACTCTTAATACCTACTTAACCTTTGTGCTGTGGTGTCAGCAAGTTGGCAGTGGCTGAATTATATAAGCGTTCATGTACTACACAGTAACCGCTTACAGCATACACAACAGTAGGTATCATGTAGGTAGTTGTTGAGACCTTTACTTGGTGCATATCGAGTGTGAGTGGTGAGGTGGCACGGCGAAGGTGTCGGGGAGCGCGCGCGCACGTCGCGGCCGTCGACCTTGCCTCGCAGACTGTAGGGCTACCGCTAACGGTACCGACCTACCTTCTCTCCATCCGTAATGCCATCGTTACTGAACTACATCAACTTTATCCAGTTTTAATTTTCAAGCTAATTATCAGGAATATTGGAAACCACCTTCAAATCCTAAAACTCTTTGAATGCAGTACAAGGTGCTTTCTAAGCTTATTACTAATGCGTTGGGGGCTAATACTTTTTTAGTTACTCTGATACCAAACTGATCTTCATGTCTAATGTAAAGATAGAAAAAAATATGAACTAAAATTACGGTGCTCTCAATGCCCATACAAGACTCGCGGATCCGTACAATCAACGGTATTTTACGGTTTTTGGATATTCTGCTTTCTTTGCTATAAGCAATTTTCTTGATTCAAAAGGATTTTCAATAACGATACCTCGTGTTCCTGAGATAAATGGTTTTGGTAGTAGTAAGTTGGCTTTTATAAGTGGACGGTTAAGTGAACTAGCTGTCCTCACATTAAATGGGCATACTCTGCGAGGTCTTCTTCAAAGCAATGCCTTTCCTAAGAGCTCATGATTTTTACATGTTTTAAGATTTTATTGGGCTAATGTTTATGAGCAGCAGTTCTGTTTCGAGTGTGTCCACTCAAATATTGCTCCTTCCATTAGTAGCGGGCCAGAGCATTAACAGGAAAACACATTCAACATATTCCAATAAAGACGGGTCTCGGCGGACATGGACATTTAAAGGATATATCCCTGTTTATTTCAGGATTTGTGAAGACGTCATTCAAGCCTTGACAATGCAAATATGTATGTATATATTCTTGGTAAACACAGAGTAATTATATTCAAGCAAGTAAAAGCTACTACTTAATAATTTTGAATTTTTCTCAATTTAAGTAAGTATTTAAATTAAACTGAAATTATAATAAAGTGTTCAGTCCAGAATACACTTCTTCAGAATCGTTGTCGCTATTTCTTCTTATGGCCAAGAAATAATGATTTCGCATCGAAGCAAATACAGTGCGTCACCAAGTGTGAACCCCTCTGTCTTTGATATAAATAACTGGGTGGTATTTATGATATGTACGAGTGTGACCGGAGTCGGGGTCACGCGTGGGCGTCCCAACAACCACTATGATTAGGTGTTTATGGCTGTTGCAATTGATACTTCAGCATTGGTAGGCTATTTATCATTTAGCTGAGTAGATGGTCCTGAATAATAGTTTACAGTATTACAAACATTCAACTTAAGGAAGTACACCATGCATCGGGAATCTGTAAGATGCTCATTACATAGACCGTATTCGTTAAACAGTTGACAACAATTATAAATTTTCCGTAAAATAGAAAATTACAAAATTCGGTGGACCCAGTAATGCATGAGCGGGAATCCGATTTATTTCTTTAGACAACATGCTGGGCTGAACTCTGGAACGACAAAAAAGGAACTAGAAGTCCGTAAATACAACAAAGAGGTTTTTGTTGTGTAGCTCGATAGTTTTAATAATCGTAATCATTGCATACAACTGCATGGAACGGAAAATACTGCATGGCGACTGAATATTGGGATCTGCATGTGTGTTATTTATATCATCATATCGTTCCAGGAGCAGGACCGACCAATCTAAGATTGAAACATCATAATTTTATTAGCTTGATTAGCAGTAGTATAAAGGCTATCAAATAGACTAGTCTGTTCCATTTGTTATATTAGTGTTTTTTGCTATTGTGATTGACATGTCATCAATGCATGTTAATGTCAGTATTGTCTCGCCACATGTTCCCAAGAACGATGACTACTACGTCAGTACGTGCAATATTTTCAAAACAGCCAAGAGACCACGTCATTGCTGTATCCGCTTTGTCGGCCATTTGCGGAGTCCTTTAATGTCTCTTTGTGGCACTGGCCTACCGTTTGATGTTGAACGCTAGGATCGGATGATGATTTAAGTTCTTTTTCAAATATTATCTACAGAAATTGTCTTTTGACCGGCATATACAAACGTTAGATAGATAGAAGCCATAAATCTGATATGTGGGAGACCCAGGCTACCGATTTTCCCTGCAGTAGAAGTTTCGATGATGGATGGCAATACTCATCGGTATCGCCTCAACAATGCTCATGCATTGGGCATTATGCCACGGCGATAATGTAAACAAAATTTCGTTTTATTTGCCTCCATGAGTAATTTGCCAGCCACTACTTCACTTTCTTGCCTGTAAACACTCCCTTATAAAATGATACAGAGATGCATAGATGTGATTGAATTGGAACCTCATTACGGGTGTGGTAACGTTCGGTGCGGCCCTCGCTATGATCCGTGTCATCCTGTTCGTGGCTATGATACGTGTCTTGTGCCGCAACCGTCTCTACACTGATGAGAACTCGTACACAACACAACACAATGCATCAAGAAGTGTCGAAACACTTGATAATAATTTTGTACAGCTATTTCGGGTTGATGATAGGTCACTGCCTAATTGCCCAACATTTATGTTTATAATACGATATTGCGCAATTAGTAACAAAGGTCGTCGGTGAGCCTGCGCACTGCAGCACACAGAGAGTGCCACTCGCAGACAGTTTTCTCGACGACGCCCACAGACTATTTCATCACCCGAACACACGCAAATCTTTCCGACAATAGCCAGTGGCGCTTTCCCTTCGCAATTTTGCCTTAGTTAAGATATAGTCAAGTCCTTCGTATTAATTACCTTGTTGTTGATGACGTTGATTCGTTATGTATAACGTTACAAATGCCTCTTTTCAAAAACCAAAGAGTTACTATTATGCTCACTATTGCTTATTATGTTTACTTATATCACTAACACTATGTTATGACATTGACTGCTTTTCTTCATATTAGGGCAGGGACAAGACAGCACAATAGCTCAGATAAAAATATTGGATATATAATTTTTTGTGGACAAAATATCGTCTTATTATATAAACTATGCGGATTGATTCATAAGATTTAGGTTATTATAATTCGTTGTCCTTGTGCCTCCATTCATTGTATGCATAGTGGTATTTCTTCGTTTTCTGTTCTGCCAGTAATGTATTCTGCCGATCGCCCCCGTATTCAAATAAGATTGCAAATGTGATGATTCGGCATAATATCAGGCAGATGTCTATCGTATAATCACTGGGTGGGTAGTGGGTACCACACCACACCACATACATTTGTTTTGATGTGAAGCATTTTGTATCTAATTTGGATCGTTATCTAGTTCCAATATCTATGTTTGTATTCTTGTTCATGTATTTATTGTTTATCTGTTTGTGTAACATTAAATCATTTTGGATACTGGAATCTGAATACATTATTCATTGAAGCAATTTTGTATTGTTGAGTACCTAACCTAATCTATTTTCCAAAATTTACGACGAAATAAAACCAACATTGTAGATTTTGGCCAGGAAATGTATGAAAAAATATTTCTTTGCATGGAGTAGTACCAACCAACAGATGCCGCGACGACGCCAGGTCGTAAAGATACAGAACTGACTGAATTGTACAAACATTGTCCATCATTGTACCTCAGCAACTGTTCGTGTATTACTTTACAATTTTATGAATTTATAGAACTTGTATAAGCATTGTATAATTTACGTATTCCAAACGAGATAACCACAACTAGCACAAGGATATAGCCATTAAATGATATAATATTTAATGTGGGGCACAACAGGAAAAAGTTCCTCTTATCCCTGTGGGGGAAAGCAAGACAACCCGTTAATACAACTTGGTTAATAAACAAAGCAATAACAGTGATAAACTACATCCAAGCTTATCCCACACATAGCCGTGAGGAGAGTGCTAACATGAAGTTATCAATAAGTAGGGAGCTGTGTTTACACACCTGGCGCGCGGCCCCAAGGTAGGCGATAATTGGATGGGTACACTCGTTAGGTGCCAGACGATGCCAGGCGCCCACACCATGTGCAATGTGCATCGACAATGCTTGCGCTTGGAGTATTGAAAATGAGTATTGAAAATTGAAAGTTAATAATTTGATACTAAGTGTAAGATTTAGTAATTTAATGATTCTGGATTTCCAATCGTTTGGTTGGACGTCTTCTTGTCTGACCTTCAAGAACTTTCGTCATAAAACGATTGCGGGTTGAGTTTAAAGATCCGACACACAGTCTAGAACCTTTTTCAGACGTTCTTTTGGGAATGTGAAAGACGTCATATTGGTTGTCTTTAAGACATACATTTGAGCAATACCAGACGGGAAGTGATGTCAGTTTCATTGATATTGAGTTATTTTAAAGTACTACTGTCTCAGTAGTAAGTAATCAACAGGACAATGCAAAACAAATGATAGTGATGCATAGTTCTCGCCAGACGGTTCGACGGGGTCGGTGGCCGCCTGGCCGTGCTCACTGCTTATCACACCCACACCGCACGCGCACTTACGTGATTTGAATACTTTATAACTGCACTGGACACCGTTTTCCTTAATTGTACACTAAAGAAAGAAGTGCACACCGAAGTTTTGAAGATTTGTGCAACAAATCACTTTTTAATTTAAACGCGGCGATACATTTCTGAGTTTGTCCAACATAATAACGATAAGTGTCAACTGCTCAAATATAATGACAGCAATGTCAATAAAGACATATTTATCTACCTAGATTACGAAGGTCAGTGTGACTACTGCACTGTTATCTTCATGAATTTATTTATTTATTTATTTACTTATTTATTTATTTATTTATTTATTTATTTATTTTAGACAACATATAAACTTACAGCTAACGCCAACACATTTATACATTTAGTTAACAATTCAACAGTGATAATAAGTAGGATGAAGTACAATAGTTACGACATGTATAGTCTAATTCTTTGAATTAGACTTGGCATGGTGTCTGCAAATACGTCAGCATCTTGACAATTTGAAAGAAAGTTGTTTAGTAAACACATGGCCCGGGCTGTGGGAGCGTTACTAGCGTGGCGCGTGCGCAGGGTCGACATCGCGAACAACGGATGCCGGCGGCGGCCAGCCCCACGCATATAGTTACGCGGAACGTATAGACTAATCCTCTTAGTAACTTCAGGATTATCTACTTTATTACGTAATAACAGTATGTAATGAATGGCTAGTAACAATTTTCGCCTCAGTTGCAGACTGTCCAGACCCACCATACCATTGATAAAGAGTGAAGGATAAAGGAATGGATAAAATCCGAGTTTTTTCTTATAAAGGAAGCGTGCAAATTTCTTATGAACTTTCTCTATCCACTGAGAATGCTTTTCGGTATCTGGATCCCAGACGATAGAGCCATATTCAAGCTTGCTCCTTACGAAGGCATTATAGAGCACTATAGCAACCCTTGGCTCTTGGAATTGGGAGCCGATACGCATAATGAACCCAAGTGATTTGCTAGCTTGTTTACATGTAGCCAAAATATGAGAGTGGAAGTTAAGTTTGCTGTCGAGTGTCAGTCCTAGGTCGCGGACCTCATTTACCCTGACAGCAGGCACTTTCCCCACCATATAAGTGGCTTCGATAGGAACGCGCGAGCGGCTAAATGTTATCATTTTACATTTTGCGCAGTTAAAAGACATGTTATTATCCTCCGCCCATTTAACAACCGCGTCTATGTCCTGTTGCAATGCTACACAGTCTTCCTCTCTGGATATGGGTAGGAATAGTTTAAGGTCGTCAGCAAACAAAAGACATTTCGCATTTTTTATGACAGCTGGAAGGTCATTCACCATAACTGAGAAGAGGGTCGGTGCTAATGTGCTTCCCTGACTTACGCCTGATCTTGTGTAATATTCCTTAGAAATATACCCGAACAGATTCACATATTGCTTACGATCCTTTAAGTAGTCGGCAAAAAAAGCTAGAAGCTTAGGCGCGAACCCTATCGCCGAAAGCTTGCGCAGCAAGATATCGTTGTCCACCAGATCAAACGCTTTTTTAAAGTCAAAATACGTTACGTCAACTTGATGACCTTTATCCATCTCGTGAGCTACCACGTCAACAAAAGTAGTAAGGTTGGTTGTTGTAGACTTAGCGCGCCTAAAGCCATGCTGAGAACTATGTAGGTAGATATCTAATTGCGGAATGACCGCCTAATATAGGAAGCCAGCCCTTCCACGCGGAAGATAATCGTAAAACTAGTCCGTGGAAACCGTGCATTACCGACAATCATAAGTACTCTATCAACTCCTTAACTAGACAAATTATTTTGAATGTGGTCGTGTGTGTCTGTGACGGATGTTTGCTGACCACCGCGGTGGAACAATGCACCACCATGTTTGTTTACCTTCACAAATTAAGCTACCCACTGTCGACAGTGGATCTGGCTGCAGGCTCGATATGAAAAACAATCACAACATCGAGAAGCGGACTGAATATTTATTTTTACAATTCACTTGCATTATTTGAGTCTCAAGACCGATCGTGCACTATAAAGAGGTTTCGGAAATTCAAAATCAGTAGACAGACATTGTAGTTCAGTATTTAAAATTCAAAATGCCTTTGATTAAACAATATTAACAAAGTACTTTTCAATCGTCAGAACGATATGATTATATAGGATTATAATATGTTACCGCCCTTTCAAACTAGCCACTCATATTTCGAACATACATAATATGTTCACGCCTGTATTCTCCGAAGGAGTTTGCAGTTGGCACATTTCTCCAATCATGTCTTAAAGTCCCATGTAATAAGGGACAAGTCTATTACCATCATCGGGCACTTAATCCAGACTGCTTGTATATTGTTTGTTCATACAGCGTGCGCAAAAGCTTTGCGCTGTGCTCAATAGAAAGCGTCGAATATTTATGACCTCTTTGTATAAAGAAATAGTTATTGTTCTTCGTACGTGTCGAACTACGCGTGTTGTGACACCATGTAATGGCATTGCATCGGAACTTTCAGCGGTACGCCACATGCTGCAATATCTATACATCTATACAGATAAATAAAATTGAAGTGTCTGTTTGTAATTCCAAAATAACAGCTTTTTACTAAATGCATATGAATGTGTACGCGCTACTGACACCGAAAAACCAAGTTTTAAAAATTTTCTCTGTCTGTCTGTCTGTCCGTCTGTCTGTTTGTTCCGGGTAATCTCTGAAACGGCTGGACCGATTTAAACGGGACTTTCACTGGCAGGTAGCTGATGTTTCAAGGAGTAACTTGGGCTACTTTTATTTATTAAAATATTAGGGTTCCGCGACATGAGGCATGAAACTAAATCTACGCGGGTAAAACCGCAGGGCACAGCTAGGATACCATAAACAATCAAAACAGTAGCCAACGATGATAACAATAATATAATTGTTTGCCATATAATGCTTCACATTTTATGTAAAAATATTATACATTGAGTAAGTAAGTACTTATTAAAATTTTTTTAACAGTTTTTATTTTTTTTATACTTTTTATAACAGTGAATGTACGCCCAATTCTCGTATATGTTTATTGCTATCATTAAAGTAATCATTCAAAGAAATACAGATACTCCGCAAGAATCTTGGCGAATTTAAATAACATTTTGCATAAAATACTAGGTCCCCATGATCGCGAAGTGGTTGTATTGTAACAACTGTGACAATGGTCTCTTCACGCGCGTCGGTCACTGATAAGATATCTGTGTGTAATCAGTGTAGCTGTTAACTAACACAGATGCGACGCAACGTCACGAAGGCCGCCCTCGCCCCTCGCCTAGCGCCGCGCCCCTCATACGTCCTAACTGATAACAATAACTGCTATCGGCTTATGCTCGCCTGGTACTTTTTCAGCCAAAACGCCGTGGAAAGCGTTTTTCACCGATGTGACGTCATCACGTAGTACGTTGTTGTTGCTAAATTACATTACCGTAGGATGTGTTTATCATATGTACATATCATACAATAATATTTAAGTTTGACCTGATTATGAAGCACTATCACAAAATGCGGAATTCATTGCGTGTGAGATATTCTTGATGTTTGGAAAGTTGCCAAGTTATGAAAACCACAAATTTCCTTTCAGCTACCTGCATATTTTGTTTACTAATTTTCAGTAGTTCGTTGTGTGAATGAAATCCATTATGTTCTTCAGTCCATTTACTACGCTTACGACAAGTACATAACAAAGTATCGCATGACCAGTTAGTTTCAAGAGAAAAAATTTAACGTTGCTCTTCAAAAACATTGCAGTGCTGAGTGCCAAATAAGTCTGCTACTACCCGGGTAGCATTTACAAGGGATGGTTACTTGTATGCTACCGGTGCCCCGAATCCCGCGATCTGGGTCGTACCTGCACTGCGGAGTGCGGACTCGACACTCGACTCGACCTCTTTCGGAAACGTTGCATTGCGTTCTATGCGCTTTTCCAACGTCAGTCATCACGTCATAAGAAAATGATTCGTTGTGCGCTCCTTCTGCGGCCCTAGTACTCAGTTAAGTTTGATTTGTCTGTAATGAGTTCCGTTTCTAATTCCAAAGATCTTTGCGTGACTTAATTGTGTCAATTATCTTAAAATGAGCTCATTCCTATATGCATTACTGACTCGATAAGTGTAAATGACAATGACATCAAAAAAACTTCAATTTTACCTCACGTGTGTAACGTGAAATGTAACTAATGCCCTGAGGTTAGTCGCTAGCGAGGGAGCACGAAGGTTAAATCAATTGCAACTATCATAGTGATCATAAAATGGATCTCCCGCTGCCAACATACTTTTTTTTTGTTTGTTATTAGGCAGATTACATAGATTTTGACGTGATTCCTTGTTCGTTTTAAGTAAGCTTTTACGTTCAAACAAATTATTCTCTGTACTCATTGTTTTACGAGGTGCAAATATGTGATTAAACGTGAGACCATCAGTTTGATTTTCCAATTGGCACTTTTTACAGTTCTAATTCTAATCTTTTCGCAAATTCGCTGATCTTTATAATAAATATATTAGTTATAGTGTTGTAGATAATGGTGGCGGTTTTTATCAAATGAAAGTTATTTGCATAGATGGAAATACCCGGTAATAACTTTTTATTTTATTGAAGTGGTTATCTTATTTATATAAGTAAATGGTATAACACCGCTGTATTCTGCTATATCAATCTATTATTTGCTTATGATAACAGTGTTAATAAAGATATTGAATGGTGTGTTTGGATGATATCATTGTTGCCCGAGATTGATTGACCGAATGTGTAAACTTATATTGCATAATTCATCTGATATAAATATCAACAAGAAAATACATTTCAAAAGAATATGCTCAATATGAGAATAGTGGGTGTTGTTATTATAACACCTCTGCCTACCTCTTCGGGGAATGAAGGCCTGAGCATAATGTAAATATAATAAAGTGGAGATAACCCTTATCTTACTGCATAACACAGTAAATTCTATAAATAAACGCTCTTGTACGTTTCACTAATTTCCCCCTTATCTTATTGTTTAATCATCTGATATTACAAATTACTTACGAAAAATTCTTATTTTATTCGAAAACATGACGTCGGGCATGCACCGGGCCACAGACTATTCAAGAACGCAGTTTACTTTTAGCCTGGTAAGACCAAAACTAAGCAAATCGTTGTGAATGAAATTCAGTTAGCATGAAAGGTATGTGGCATGTGGCATGAAATAGCATGTTTTTATCTGCCTCGCCTTATAGACAGAGACATACTCATGAAATGACTAAATGCTCATTCAAGGTACTCGTTTTTAATTTGTGACAGGACCTGTAGCATAGCAGCATCTTGGCTTCATGAAATGAAATTATTACTTAGATCAATATAAAAGCATCTTTCCCATATGTGGCGCATGTGACGCAGCCGCGCCCGCGCATCCACAGGGCTGCTGTATTTAAATACAGCAAATTGTCACAATGAGCCCTTTGAGCAACTTCTCATGTGGAACGAGTCCCATAGTGACTAAAGCGTAGGCGGACATTTTAAAACCGGTATCAGACTTATAGTCTAATCTTTTAAAACTCGTTATTGAGTTAATTTTATCTGAAACTGAAATGTATACGGACAGAATATTTTTAACAAAACTGATTGTAACATAGATGTTGGGATAGTGTTGAAATTCCAATTATTATAATATTGAAATTTGTTTGCCGTTTATCGCTCAACATGTCATGACTTCAACTCGGTCAGTACCGTTCGAGTCAGTTGCATTCGTTTTATTTTGTTGGTAAACAGGAAAGTGTGTGACTCAGTTCTGAATTTGAAAGCGACGCTATGTAGCTACTAGCTAGGATAATCAAGAACAATTTGTATCTGACATGATTTAACATTATTCTAATACTTATATAGTGCCCTTGCCTGTTACCGAAAAGATATTTCTTCAATATGGCATAAAATTAGTTAGTCCTTGGATATTGTTTCCTGTACTCTTTTCATAGCTATATTTTGCTTAGAGTTATAGTTACTTGGGCCGCCTTGAGTGAGACCAAATCTGTTAACGTTCGCAGTATACCTAAATCTATTTCTAATTCGCTGGAATTAGCATAAACATGTGATAGAATAAACATTAGCAAAGGACGTAGCTTGCATCTATCCTTAGGATCAAAGACCATCTGTTCGGCGTAAACCAAACAATATCTGGCTCAATGGGTTACAGTTACAAACGCTAAACAGTTACACACCGGTCATTCGCGTCACTATCATGACCGTTGACTCACTCTAGTTTACTCAAGCACTACATGCAAACAAAAATATGTCTTCTGCCGCAAGACATAAAACTTAAATTCAATTGTAGATGTCAGAAGAAAAGTGAGGGCCGTATAACCAGTTTTGATACAGTCACTCAAAAAATATTGGAAGGTCGTTTAGTGCTTGTTGCGAGTCTTTAATCGGAATAATAGCAATTGGAGCTTGAATTTATAATAAAGCCTATTCAAAGATCCACAACCCTGCCTGTTTGATATCTATAGCGATTGTTGCCTCACACCACGAGTGATGGAAATTATTGCAAAGCCCTCACTCTTTACAACATTCACGTTGTCAATAACTGTTTATAACTTTTGCAGTAGTTTGTAACTCCCGTATGGTCTAGTGGCTAGGATACCTGGCTTTCACCCAGGAGGCTCGGGTTCGATTCCCGGTACGGGAAACGTTAACGTTTTTTATCTTTTTGGTTACATTTATGCTTTTTTGGAAGTAACTGATTTAAAGACAAGAATTGTTAACAGTCAGAGCTTTTTTTTTGCCTATCATTGGTATCTTGCGTGTTTTAACTAAAGTATAGACTATTGTGGATAATTATTATACAGTTGAGTAAACATGAATGGCAGATACAACATTAGTACAGCTACCCTTATGCCGCAGGTCCAATGTCAGTGTAATAGGATTTTAGGATAGTAATAGCCATTTATCTATATAACCATTCATCATCCCGGCCGAAGGCCTGGATGATGAATGGTGACCGCTACAATATAATGATTACAATATAATGATTAATATCAATTAACGTAATGAGTTTCAGAGCCATAATTAATAACGACAGAGTTATAGCCTAATGGCGGTCGTAAATAGCCGCGAGCATCGTGCCTTAATCGTGTCATTAATAAACTGCCATTCCTGCAAAATATGGGACACGGGCCTGAATAACAGACGATAAGTTACATTTTGTTTACGTCCGAACGGTCGCAGCTCCCATAAAACTGTATGAAAGTTATGACAAAGTGCTTTGTGCACCATTTTGGAGGAGTGAAGCTAAACACTGTAGACAAACAAGGGAACTAGCCTTCGGGAAGTAAACTTTATTTTCTTTTATAGACGG
The DNA here is from genome assembly GCA_964035505.1 of Watsonalla cultraria. Lineage (NCBI taxonomy): Eukaryota > Metazoa > Arthropoda > Insecta > Lepidoptera > Drepanidae > Watsonalla > Watsonalla cultraria. The sequence continues at coordinate 11,486,322 of OZ037722.1, read as the reverse complement.
GCGAACTAAATTTAATGCTATTCAAATTATAAATGAGTGATTATGGTACTTGCGGCGACCCCAAATAACATGGCATAAGGGCAGGAAAGTGATGATGATTGGTTTCGGGGTGAAGAAAACACGTCGTTGACATGAAATTTCTTTGTAAAACATACTGAATGATATAGTTTCTGCTTCGCTTTAGCTAAACGTCGTTATTACAGCCGGAGATCCAAATGTACACGTAATAGTAGTGGGATAGCTCCCGTCGTCTCTGTAGAGTTCGCAATTGGCAAAACGATTTGTTCCCTAATAGTGACGTCAAATAATTCCCTCGTGTTCCCCACTTGATTGTCTTGTTCCCGTGCTGTCCCGGCTATCAATCACTTAGGTACGTATTTTTATCTAGTGATACTCTGACAGGTACTTTCCCATTTTATTGAAAGGAAATTATCAAATTACTTGATGTTATCAAACGATACTATTTTATGAACACGACTAATCCGTAAAATTACAACCGTCTTATCACATTTGGTTAAATTACGTTCTTTTGTTTGGATAATAATGAGTCATATGATTAATTTGTTCACCTACACAGAGTCCCGATATACAAATTGTACAACGTCGAACATCAACATTTCGCGGTAGGTTAGTCCATATTATACATTTCCATTTTATATACAGTGTCATTCTTAATAATAATTGTGAAGAACATAAAGGATCTATGTTCTCAGATTCCAGCAACAGAGTAGGGTATTGATTCTTCACTAACGTTCCGAGTGTTTAAATTGCATTTTTAGTGTCAGTTTTATTACTTAGTAAGAGTGTAATATTAAATAAGTATTTTCTTAATGTTGGATTCTTAACATTCTGAGCTTTTAATTTGAAATAGGAAAAATTGTATGAATGTTTATTCCCTCTTAACATTTCGTTACATAGTTTTGGACCAACTCTTATCGGTGGAATCAAAATGAATTCCCATTTTCCCTCTGTTGGTAATTTTATCAGATTCTTACCGTCGACTTCATTAGTTCATGTTTTTGCACAAATTCCTGATTTGAACCTTCACAATTTAACGCACGTTATTTGAAGCAACTTACCTTGAGCTTGAATAGAGAGAGACCCATTGCTCAAACATTAGCAATTCTCCCTTGAAATAATCGTGATGCAAAGTTATTTAAGTAAATATAATGTTAACAAAGCATTATTTTTAAAAACGTGTATCTGAAACATTTTACAAAAGCTTATGTAAGTAGTTCAGCCACCACTATCTATCTACTCACCCTTAGTTCAGACAGACAGGGCGTTTGTTAACATGTGTATCTGATAAAATAGACCAAAACCTGAATAGATACGTGTTGTAGAATGGTATTGTTTCGGTCACGCTATCGATTCGATAGTTTGGTATCGAATCGAACACGCAGTCTGCGGCCTTATCGAGCTTTGAGTCCGTCGACCCCTGGCCTACGGTCTACAGATGCCATGATGGCATGAATACTGTACATACACATACATACATACGTCCACTGCATCTCTTTATTACCCAATTAGCTGTGCTTGACCCCCTTGCTGAGTGTTTAACTACAACATGAGCTGACAAGTAGATACGGTAGAATCCGGCGATTATTTACAAAGGACAACAATTAAGAAGTCCAGACTGTGCCCACGAAGTGATGGCTTAATGGCGAATTGTGATAAAGTAAATTCGTTAATAATTTAAAATCTTTAGACTAGATCGCAATATCAGAGCAGAATCTGAATCTGAAGTTTATATTGATTTGGAGTGAATTACTTTAGAGATGCCACTGTGCGTGCGACCTGCGAAGTAAGTAGATGTGACCTACTTGGCAATAGAATTACGCCGGCTTAACTGCCAATACTAATTACACATCTCCTGATTTGTAGAACGGGTCGATCATTGAATAGGTGCCATCGCCGGACTTTCTACCACACGTGTCTCTGGAAAGTGGACCGTGGTGAACTTGGTGCAATTACATTTTACGCTCGTTTCTACGCCGTTCCGGTATACATTTTCTTAGCTTTGTCCATGTTTTAGGCCACAATTGACTTTGAAATGACATTAACAAGCTCACTTCACACATAACACTAAAGTTGATGTGAAAATCCCACCACTACGACAAATTTATCTGGCATTGTTATGTATTTTATTGGCTAAATTAGAAAATGAAAGCATATCGTTTATGTTAGATGCGTTGGTTCCGACGTACCAGCTATAAATACAATAGCTCTTACCATGTGGCACTAACAAATTAATTACGATAACATTGCAACTCACAATCTGAATTCACAGATACAATACTAGCTATTAGTTTATGGTGATTTTAAATGCGTGACGATTCATTTAGTATCTGGTAAAGCAAAAAATTTAACAACTTTTCGACACGTAGACAAAGTTGGTTTAACCAATCAATGAACCTACCTACTTACTCTAAAGTTAGCCGTAATCTGCTACGGCATGATTGCTTATTAAAATAAACTCTGATCCAAGATTCTTATTATTGCAGTAAGACCGAATTCATAGAATGGAAGTTACCATTTAATCATATCGAAACGGTAAATACACACACTGACCTTGGTTGGTCAATAAGTTACCTGGTAGTTTCCATGTTACCGTGGTCAATGTTCATTCAAGTGACTTTCTGCCAGCAACATAAGCTTAGCTAGCATCAACCGGCTCCTCAACGGATCCAATAAAACTTTTATTGAGCAATCGCCGAGGCCCGCTCCAGAGGTTCAACAACCAAGCATTGCATTACGGGCCACGGTTTTATCGACGCTATAATAGAACACGCAGCGGACACTAATTTACTTATTTATGGGCTGCTTTTATATGGAAAGTATCTACTTGAGAATTTAATTATTTTTTTCTGCTCTACGATGTTATTTGCTCTCTATTGGGTAAGATTTTTTACCTTCGCGCCCTTGTAATCGGCCGCTGCTTAAATTTCATCATGAAAGTGGATCTAAGTCCTCCAGGTCTCGAGCAAAACGTAATTGTAGCTAACCATACAAGTGACATTTAGTAATCTATCTATTTTTTTTGTCATTGTTATTTGAATTGTTGCCGTTTTTTTGTTATCAATAAATGTTTTTATTATTATTATTATTATTTTTTTTAAGTTATTAACTTTTCTCGGTTTTAGAAACCGGTTTTTTTTTTGATAATCACGGGCCTAGGCCAAGTGAGAATCACTAATGGGGTTGTGGGGAGTTAATGAGCGGTCAACCTGAAGGAACTTTCTAGCGATTCGGCAAGTATTCAGAATTACGGCTTTTTGTAAGGTGAGGTAGGTGAGTTTAGGCAGATCTATTGTGGATATGGATTGGTGTAGCTGTTTCGGTATTACGCCAGTTGTAGATAGGACTATTGGGACTATTGTTACTTTTTGTAAGTGCCACATGCGTGTTATTTCATCTTTGAGATCTTCGTACTTGCTGAGTTTCTCACTTATTGTTGTTTGTAGGTTGTGGGTGTTAGGGACTGCTATATCAATGAGTTGGGCGGTTTTGTTTTCTTTATCGATTAGTGTTATGTCTGGTCTATTGTAGTGCACAGTTCTGTCTGTAAGTATGGCTCTGTCAAAATATAACTTGTGTGTTGAATTCTCAAGCACAGTTTGCGGTAGATATTTATAGTATGGTACTGGTGGTGGTTGAATCAATTTGTGTTTGATTGCAATTTTTTGGTGGATTATGTTTGCTACCTGGTCATGTCTGTGCTTGTAATCTGTTTGAGCTATTGCTTTACAAGCTCCAGTGATGTGCTGGATGGTCTCGTTAGGAGTGTGGCAGCGGCGGCAAACGTCTGTGGTATTGGGGATTTTCATTATATGTTTTTGATAATTTCGGGTCTCCATTACTTGATCTTGGATAGCTAGCATGAATCCTTCCGTCTCCGGGAACAACTCTCCACGTTTGAGCCATTCGTTCGACGCTGTCTTGTCGACGTGTTGCTGGTTCAAATCGTGGTAGTGTCTTCCGTGCAGAGACTTACGGGCCCAGTCGTTAAGTTTAGTCTGTCTGTCAGTTAGGATCTCATTGTTCTGGATAGATCTATTTTGTAGGTTCAGTGGTGTAAGTTTTCGGTCATTGTCTACTACTGCTTCATGCAATATGGATGTTTGGGTTTTTCTGTGAAAAAATGATCTAAGGTTCGATATCTGTCTATTATGAAGGTTTCTTATGTCAATGAGACCTCTTCCTCCTTGTATTCTGGGGATTGTTAATCTCTGCACACATGACCGTGGGTGGTGCTTCCTATTTTTGGTGAGAGTGGTGTTGATCAGGCGTTGTAGTTCCTTCAATTCTGTTTTGGTCCAGTTTATGATCCCGAAAGAATACGTAAGTATAGGAATTGCATAAGTGTTGATTGCTTTAGTTGTGTTTTTGGAACTTAAATATGTTTTTGCTATTGCATTAAGTCTGTGTTTGAACTGTAGTTTTAAGGAAGATTTTATTGATTTGTGGTTAATTTGCTTTGACTGCGCGTATCCTAGATATTTATAAGTTTCGTTTTCTTCTAATGGTCTTATCAGCTCCCTACTTTGAAGTTCATAACTGTGCATGTGGTTCTGTTATTATTATTAATCTCAGGATGCATAGGATGCCTAACGCACGTAATAGGCAATTTAGAGTCGTCAAAGTAATAGCAACAAATGGTGCAACTCGGCCAACTCAATCTTGAATTGGACAATGATGGCACATGATGGCCAATAGAGTAACTAGCACCAATAAAGGGGCCTGAAATAGACAATGAACCAACTAGGCCAAACCAATAAATGAATACGGACGAAACTACTGAAAACATAAAAGTACCAACCACCGCCACGCGGCTTTAGTTAGGTGTAATCATTATTCATGTGTCTCCTGGTTTGTGGAATATAATAACTGAGTATGACACGACACAACGTGCGTCCCAAAATAGGGAGATCTAATGGACCGACCCTCTCAAGCCATTGGTCCATATGCCTCGGGGGCCAAATTGACCTTTTCCCTACCACGCACATCGTTGAGTTTCCCGCAAAGTTCTAGGTGTGTGATTTATCACTAGCGGAAGGCAGGTGTTCTTTAACAGGTATATTTAAATATGTGTTATTGAGATGAGGTTTTTTACATGAAGTCGTAAAAATCTGCTCTATTGACTGCAGTGATCGCTTTGAAGTGTCTGTTTCTAAAAGTAATGTTAACGATGGTCAAATGTTTTAGTGATTCATATTTATGAAAGACAATTTTTTTAATTGTCTAAAGTATTCAGAGCAGCTGTTGTTCATTTGTAGTGACGTCAGTTTCCGCTCTCCGCTCTCAATGTCCATATTCTCCGTATTCCATAACATCAACCGTATAAGTGAATATTCCTCTATTTCGTTGCCACACTGGTTTGCTCAATACCATTCCATTATTAATTACTTCAAACTTCTCAAAGTTTCCCTTTTGTTCTCATCTTGGTTACTTTAGAATAGCCGTTTTTAGCGGACTGTCTAGTGTTACGTGTTTATTGTCCATTCTAAATCTTACACAGTTTGTCAAGTTTATTGTCTAAAATATGTTCATGTACGCTTATATTCTTTATTGATAATGACGGAGCCGAGGCTTGATTCGCTCGCTTCGTTATTCCCGCGGATGTAAGGTCGTTTGTTCTAATCGTCAATTTGGATTGACAATTTAATTCAACAATAGTCTCTCACTTTACAGAAACACTCAATTATGACTTTACACTTTAAAGTGCTTTAACAATGTGTTATCAAAATCATTAAGGCAAGCAAGTAAAATACCTATAGGTTGTTTGCAATAATAACCGTAGACATGCATAGTAGTTACATAGGTAATATTATGTCATTCATGCTAACCGATTTCCTACAATACAACTTTCAAATGGCCAGGTTCAACCAGTTCAATGCATATCTAATCGATCTACCAGATTAATTAGGTGAGGCAGGCAATAAGTTATAAACATGAAAGCATATTCCATTGTCTGTTCCCCTTTGTTGGTGCCAGTTCATCTCGAGAGATCAAACATTTCACAAATCACTTTGATCTCGGATTCCTAAATTTAACTAAGATGAAATGTAAGTTATCTGATATCTACCTGTATTGTATTATAGTTTCCCTGAACACGTTGTGTAAAGTGGCACCCGGCTGCTATGCGGCTAGTATCGACATTTGATAGCTCTTCTCGGAAGCACGCAGATAACCCATCGACCACTTTATGAGAGCTTCAACAACAGTACCCGCTCCGCCTTTTGGTTCCACTTACGTTGTCACTGAGAGGGCAGGGTAGGTCATGTTCAGTTGGTGATTGGCATCATGCACGTGGTGTGGTGATTGTTTAGTTTCGGTTGCATTACTATTGGTAGTTGATACACGTGCGTTAAATTGGCTTTATTACTCTGTTATAAAAACAATGGCGTGCTTTTTTGTGTGTGATTAGAATTAGGTAATGTTGGGTTTGTTGAAGTGTATTGTGTACAGACAGGTCGATTTATGTGTATCAATTATAATCCAAATGTAATTTTGGAGCAGCGGCTATTTGTTGCCATTGCTGGACCATTTTCCAAATGTGTTTCGTTTTCTCTGTCACCTTCCTCGCGAAATCTTTATGATAATCGTGCAGTGTTCATTTTCATGTGTTTCTTAGTTGTCAATATTTGACGTCTCCTTTGTCCCTCGTCCCGCTACAAAGTTCTAATATTTGGTATAAGGTACAAGTACTTAGTACAATTGTTTGGTGATATTGGGTATAGATAAACACTAGATAGAAGTGTGCACGTAGTGTCCCGATGGTACAGCGAGTCCTGGCCATATCGATCGCATGCACCGCTCACAAAGGGCGAGCCTCCTCCCTCCCCCGCCCCCCCGGCGCCGCCGCGCTCCCTCCTCCAGCCACCCCACCCCCGGACCTCCCCGCGTCTAGGGTTGGTGGACAAAAAGAGCTATTTATACTTACAGGTGAACAAATTGTTTGAAATCCAGATACAATATTGCAGATAACGTTTAAAATCTTAATTTCATTAACTTTCAGCAATTCCAGCCCGATTCAAAGACCGTTGTTATATTTTGATGTCTATTAAGTAATAGATAATAAGACATGGTTTGTAAGTTTTGTTGGATGATTTGTAGGACTCTTCGCAATAACGACATGGACCTAAAATCTATTGGTCTGTGAATAACGGACTTAATTATGATACTTCTTTCACTTTATTTTGTTGCCTATGATATTGTGTATGTAAGAAATGTATTTTAAATTACCCACACTTTTCCACACTACAAGATAGAGGGACACCCCTGGCGAAGAACTCTCCACGTGCCTCCACTCCCTACACGTACCGAAACCTTCAGCAACAGGCCAATGTAATAAACGTGAAAAGTATCAGTTCAACGACCTCCGAACGATATACCTATCAATTAGACCCCTTCTCTGATCACATATATTTTTCTTTGTGTGGTCGGTGACGTGGCATTACAAAGTATTGACGCAGGAAATTCGAGTTAAATGTAATGTAAATTAAATGCAAATTTGTTATACATATAATAATAGACACCGTTTGGTTGATTATGCTCTGATAATGTCGATTGATAAGATACACATGTTCGACACACATTGTATCTCCCGTATGGTCTAGTGGCTAGGATACCTGGCTTTCACCCAGGAGGCTCGGGTTCGATTCCCGGTACGGGAATTAACTTTTTTTGTATTTGTATTCATTTTAACGTTATGAATGTCCCATTGTTACTATCTTCAAAGCATAATTTTTCAGTGAATGTTAATAAACGGTTTTGGTATGGAAAAATCGAAAATGATGACTTCAGAATTCTCATAATCGACTTTTTAAAAAATTGTTTTGGGTGCTTTCCCTTCGCGATGTGTTCTTTCACCTTAAGCTCGTGGTGTGAATTAAGGTAGGGTGGCATTGCGCCATCCTTCAATTACCAATAGTACCCATACTCGTTCACAATATAGGCTTTTTTCTTTAAGTACCAAGATACGGTAAACGGATAAACATATAATATCACGGTGATATAAGACATATTATGCCTCAGCTCTTTCAAATCTTTTAATAACAGCCCCACTTGATACAACCCGAATATCTCAACAGTATTCACGCACCCCACACTTCAACATTCTTCACCACAAAAGGGTCCCTACTGACGACCCTTGTCCTGCTATTTTGAATTCTCAAGGGTCGTCCCAAGTTTCATTTTCAATTCTCAAGAGCCTCTCAATATTTTCACACAAATTCGTTCTCCTTGACCTCACGAGTCCGCCATTTCATCTGACTAATATAATTGAGTCATCGCTGTTTAAATATTGCTAATCAGGGGCCTTACTAAAAGCTGTTATTGCCATGATAGTTCCGCTGTGTGACAGAGACAGACTTATACACGTCATATACACCTGTCTCATAATCTTTGTAAGAGGTTATGATATAGCTCCTGGTCTGCTCACTACAGTTTATTGCTACTGGGAATATCTATCCCGTTTTTAGTTTGTCAAATACTCATCTGATGTACGTACCTACATTGTTTTATTTTAGAATACTTTTATTGTAATATATTTGTCTATAAAACAGTGAATCAGTTCGAGGAAACTTTGAATCATTCAGGATGATAATGTTAGGCAGTGCCACTGGAAATACTGGAATGAGTATTTAATTATCTGTTTCGGTTATAATGTGTTGTGTTGAGTCATATCATATTCGATGTCGAATCATACCGTACAGAACTAATGGCAGAAAAATCTTCTTTATCCTAATTCTGGCATTGGCATCTAGTCGTTTCACTGTTTTAACACAACATGCAGCAATAATAGAGATTTGTACAAAAGGTGTTTCTGTCAAACTAGTTTAATATCCCATTCAAGGTCTCATTCAGCAAATAACAGCGATCTATTATTCTCGGCTTTCACTTTTGTCCGAGGCTTCTGGATGTGTAAGAGTACTTCTGAAGTTTTTACTGGATTTGCAGTGACATTCAACCTCAACCCATGCTCTGACTTTGTGCTTTAAGTTGAGAGCATTACATTACAGTTCGCAATAGTAAGTCGAGGTGCATAATTTAGGTGTGTTGTTCGACAATTAACCTCAAATATGGTATTTTGCGTGTAATGTACAAATTATGTGAAAAATCAGCCCAAGGCAATGTTGCAGTAATAATCGCACCAATGTTATCTGTTTTATTCGGGCTCAACTATTTGGATTATCTTTACAATATGCATGTGAATTCAAAGTTGTGACAATCCTATAGCCGGAGAAAGCGATCGCTGACACTCAGCTGGCTCTTTTTGCCTCTAGTCAAAACAAACAGGTGTTAATTATGTTATCATTTGGTTACCCGGTTACATATATTGTGTAAAGTGTAGCACGTAATTCCCCACAAGAACGTAACGTAGAGGTAATGTGCGGCCAGCAGAGCACATCGCACGCGCACGGCCAAGGTTCCGCAAACACGCGGTAATTATGACTAATGTGCGCATTATGTGCACGTGAATTTTGTGTCGCCTTGACCTGGAGGCAGATTTAACAGTGTCGGTTCTATTTTAATGTTTCCTAATGTCTGTCTGCGTGTAAAATTATTATACCAACATTATTTCATGCAAGCTAGTCAAATTATTTAAGGACCTATCTCAATAAATCATATCGATTACCTCCGCTATATATTCATTATATCACTAAGTAGTTTATCCTTTTTGTTCTTCCTCCTAATAAAACTGCCTGCGCCTATTACATACCATCGTAATGATACAACAACATGCTGCGTGACACCTATTTCCAGCAGAAAGTTAAGTAGTTTTATATACTTCCAAATAGCAAATGTATGGAAAATAAATAAATAATGTCCCAATTACCTATATTACCTATATTAAATAACTAATATTTAAATGTGCTCGCGTTTATTACCGCGGACCTGCCTCTCGCGCGGGTAACTTGGGCCTGAGAGGAAAGCCCGCGGCGGCGCGGGTCGTGAAGCAAGCTAATGAGCGTAGTCACGCCCGGAGACTTGGTCACCGACCGAGACAATGGGTGCAATGCCGCCGTCACTAACACTTGGGTGCAATGACATCACCGTCTGCTTTGCTTCACTACTTTTGTCTCCAATTCTGTTAATACTTGAAAAACTAAGAGAACTCTGCTGATAGTTATAAGTAACTACAGATTACATAAATGCTGTCGTGAGCCGGTGGTATACAAAATTTCTCATGAAAAAATCCAATACAATTCCGAATATGTATTTTAAGTTTAGTATTTTTTTTTATTATGGAGTTGAATTGGAATTTAAGGAAAAAAAAAGATTGGGCTCGTCCGGGATTTGAACCCGGGACCTCTCGCACCCTAAGCGAAAATCATACCCCTAGACCAACGAGCCGCTTGAGGACAAAGCCGAAATTACACATCTGCTTGCGAGACTTTCGCATTGCTCTGCGTGGCTGTCGTTCGATATGTTCATAAGGTCAACCACATACTTATCATATATAAAGTCTAAAATTAGACACGCGTTATCTGAATGGAGCCTAACTGGGCCAGCAGTTAATCATAACGTGTTATGCGAGCGAGACAATAAATTATGATCAAGTTATCCGTACTGACCTGTGTTATTGTAAATTCAGTCTTACCCGAATGTGTAAGTGACTCAATTGCACTGGGGCACTATAGTGGTGATATCAAATTGATTCCCATGCCTGATGAGATGCAATTGGAGTTGAAGCCGAGCGATAACTGGCAGATGTTAATTCTAGCGAATTACATGTACTCACCGGCAGCATAGAAAGTACATAGAGGCATTTTTTTTATTGCCATTATTATTTTAAGTGTTACTATAACGTATGAGTAGTTTGACTAATAAAATAATACTTATTTGCAAATAGTAACCAATAATATATATCGGAGCAGGTTGACCAACTGGGTTTTTAAAAACATCTTTATCACCCATTACAGGTGACGAGACACAGAAACACTAATATTCAAAATAACAAAGATTTAATCAAAGAAAGCAAACACTCACAGAATATTAGAAGTACAACCTGCTTCTCCCGCAGCGAGCGCAATAATGATCTCCGGCATTTTTTTTTTTTTTTTTTTGTTTGGTGTCTCTTGCAGATTAAACTTCGGGAGTCATTTCTGCTTAACCGGACAATGGCGAGACTAATTAAAGCCTCCAGCCAGGCGCAAAGCATTTAAGCAACACAGCTAAGGGCGCCCCATAGTGGGGCTCGGACCTCGGCTTAGGGCGTTGCTGGATCGCGAGCTAGGGAGCTGGGCTGGACTGGGTAGATTATTTATGGTTTGGGGGTTAGAATTTACATGCTCGGCGCGGGCCGGCATATTCAAGGGTCGGGGGGATCTCCGGCAATACTCGTATCGCCTTATATAGGCGGTATCGAGTCAATACACTTTTTACTTAATACTAACATTAATAATTTCTTATTCAAATAATCTAATTAAAAATCATGACATCATAACGTAAATGTTATTTTAGGTTTTAAATTATTTTTGATCAAAATTACTTGAATAAACATTGAATAAACAATAAACAAGATATTTAAATATTACAAGCGGAACTCACAAATAATAACACCACGTGTATGTTTTGTTTCTCGATTGAATAGTGAAAGTGTATTGGATAATTATTAAGATTATTTAAAGAATTAAGAAATGAACAATATTAGTAAATAGATGCCCTGATTCACTGGCTTGTTTTTAAATACAAACAACTATCCAATACACATTCATAAAATAGTTCAAATATGATGTTTAAATTACTATTATGACTAATAATAAAATGTAAACTTTAACAATAATAAACTTAATTTGAAATAATGATAATGTCAAGTCAATCATACAATCATGCGTCGACATATATAAGACTTTTTTATAAGAGGAATTTAAGCCATTTGTGTCTCGAAATTGAGGTATTACAGTTGTCAGAACTCTAGTGTCAGACCTCATTTGCTCTTAAGCGTGAGAGCAAGTGATCATGCCCATCCCCATCCCCGGCCTAGGACCCGCTGCTCCAAACTTGCACCTTCTCAAAATGAGCAGAAAACTCTAATAGCGTCATTTAGGTTGTCATATTCGCTACTCAGAAAGTTGTGATTGTTATAGAGTATATTCATGTGTAATGTGTAATGTGTAATGTGTTAGGTGTGGTGTCGGTGGCGGACGGGCACGTGAACATCGAGCCGCCGCGCGAGCACTGGCGCGAGCTGGTGGCGCACTACGCGGGCCCCGCCGCCGTCCTCGTCCTCGCCGCACTGCTCGTCGTCGCGCTGCCTACCGCCGGGTCAGTGTCTGCATGCCCACCATACCGTACCTGATTCCATCACACGCCAGATCGTACCCACAATTCCAACTTGATTCCACCGGATTTCACTCAGATTGTTGTACTTAAAGCTTTAAACATTTTTTTACCTTATTTTATGGTACCCTTAACTGTACGTTATAATACCTGGTGCCGTCACAGCTTATGAGCGCTCAGCTTAAATAGCGGGGCTAACTGCGCATGTAGTAATTCATTCATACGAGCAGATAGGGGCAGATTCATAAATTTACTATTGCACTTATATTTTAAGGACACGGGCAACATAATTAAAGTGTAGGTGTAGGCCTGTAGCATGTCATAAAGCGTGGCATGTAATGTTATGATGTAAGTTGTTGTGTCGTCAGGCTGTTCTGGTGCTGTTGCTACTGGTGCCGCGTGGGGCGCCGCGGCCGGTCCTTCGACCGCAAGTACGACGCCTGCTTCAAGGGACTGCTCGCCATCATACTCATCGCGCTGCTCACGCTCTTCCTGTCAGTACACAACCATTATACATATATTTATAAAAATATCAATTGAACTTAACGATGAAATGAATCGAAATTGTTAGGCTCAACTAAAAATTCTGCCTGATTCAGAGGTGTGATGCTGATTCATACAAAATAAAATTATTTCTGAACTGACTGATTCTGTCTGTTTGAACGCATCGTTCTTCTAAACGACGGTATGGATCTTGATCATGTTTTCACTAACATGTAAAAGATGAACTTCGATAGGTTTATAGCTAGAAAAATCTAAAGGTATGAATTTTTAAGATAGTAGAGAACTCTTTGTAAAAGACTTAAAAAATTGTAACCCTTAGTGAAATTAGGACGGGCAGGGAGCGGATTAACGAATGGGTTATCGTGTGTTGTAGTTTCGGCGTGGTGTGCGCGTTCGCGACTGAGTCTCAGGTGGAGAGCGGGCTGGCGGAGGCGCCGGGCGCGGCGCGGCTGGCCATTCGGGACGCGCGCGAGTTCCTCAACGCCACGCAGGCGCACGCGCGCTGGCTGCTCGTCGTCAACTTCAAGGAGTTCGAGCAGATGCTCTCCGGGATGCTGCAGTGTGAGTGCCTCCCTCTATCAGACGTGTGTATTCTGAGGTTACCGTGAGGTTCTTTTACGATTATGTGTTGTGCGCGTCTGCCTCAAAATCTGTTTCATTCACTCCCGTGGGGTGTTTGAGGACGTGTTGCAGATGATGGTATATCGTATTAGGCAGATAACCGGACGGCCGAGTGTGAACCATACCTATGGAGTAACCTTAAAAATATCGTACTTACAGCCAGAATCATGGACTTCATTAGGTGGCTGATTTTGGACAATGACCTGATTTTGTACAATTTATCAGTTATAATTTTAGTGAGTCTGATAAGAATTATAATCAGATCGTTTTTGTTTAGAAGAAAGAAATAAAGAAAGATCTGAAAATATTTTTACATGAGATGACAGCCTACTTTAAATTTATAGACCCGATATCATAATCTGTGTGTGACAAGTGCCCGTTTTGCGTGTAATCCACTCGGCGACCAGCGTCGTGAAGGTATGTATGTGTGTGTGTGTGTGCGTGCAGTGAGCGGCGCGACGGTGGCCATGAAGCTGGCGGAGTTCTCGCACGCGGTGTCCATGCTGCGCCTCAACAGCATGGTGCAGCGGCTGGACGACGTGCAGGCCAACCTGCGCGCCGTGCACAACCTCACCGCCGAGCTCAGGCTCAGCGCCGACCAACTCAACACTGGTAATGCACTTACACTTACCTACACAACTTATGATTAACGCTATCAATTTATTTGGGTCCATTCTTTAGTCACGTGAGGTGAATTAGCTGGTTTTTTTGTCTTTACGGAATTTCAATATATGGCGTAAAAATAAAACAAGGATATTGTTTTTATAATTCTTTAATCGATGTTGTTGAAACTATTAAAGTTGACTGTAACATAGATCTGAGGTGTGTAATGTACTGTTGTAATGTACAGGACTCCGCAAGGTGCGCAACCAGCTGCTGCAGACCTTGGCCAAGTGCGACCAGCCCAAGTGCATCGCGCTGCAGAACAAGTACAAGATCGGCGAGCTCGACACCGAGATACAATACAGCCAGGTATCACCACTGTACTATACTATACTATACACACACTCTACTGGCCAATGTTTACTTAATTGATATTCCTGTTGGACATTAAATACTAATTGAATCTAAGCTTGAGGAGTTTCACTAATTAATTTACCACATAATTATTTTTATTTTAAATACTTAATTGACATGTAATTGTATAATAATTGGTGCTGTGAATATGCAATGTATAAAACAGTAATTAATTCTGGAAATGTTTCACGCCTTCTCGGAACAGATGCTTGACAAGTACTTTCCTACGGTAAGTAACACATACATAACAATCTTAGAATATGCGATGCGATGTGTATAAATGATCCTCTATCGCTTAACACTGCCACACACGTCACATAGCTTATTTAGTTGCATATATGGATCATCGAACAAAAATTTTGTTGGAAAGCCTATATGTTTTACAATACCTGAGTATATAGATGGTAGCCAAGCATGGCAATGAGTTGCTTACTCTAAAATGCGATAACTTTATTGAATCATAACTAGTTAAATGAAGGGAACACATGTTACAAAAACCGGTGCGAGAAACGGTAGTATGTAAACTGAAGTAAGCCTTAAAAATATCGTTCAATGAATGTTCCATGTGTCCTATACCTTGAAAAAATTAATAAAAGTTAAAATGTTATGGTGGTAGATGCCGGACGTGACGGAGCTGCTGAACAACGTGACGATGCTGTTGGAGAGCAACATCCAACAGGAGGTGGCCGAGGGCCAGCAGGTGTTCGAGACCATCCGCCACGGCATCAAGCGCACCGTCGACGACCACATCCCGCAAGTCAAGTCCGTCATCACCGATGCTGGTGCGCATTACCATGACCATTTACGTACAATACTTTATTATTAATACATCATTTCCCCTGCGGTTGTAATATAATTTATGGTATAATTTCCTCGCATTCATTAATTATTAGCAATAATGTCGGTATTGTTTATTAGGATACTAATGTTAAAGACTACTTAGAAATTACCGATCATCGGTACGATACCGGTCATCGAACTTATAAAGGTGGTACCGAAAAGTAGACGACGTGTTCCACGATATGTAAGGAGGGTCGTGTATCGTGTCGCAGGGCGCAAGCTGGAGGCGGTGGCCGACGAGATCACGTACCGCGCGGGCAACGCCAGCCTCGAGCTCCAGCAGCACGCCGCCGCCGCCGACACGCTGGAGGACCTGCACCGCCGCTACGGGCCCTACCGCCGCTACGTGGGGCCCGCCGCCGCCGCGCACCTGCTGCTGGTACGTATGGCCGCCGCCGACACGCTGGAGGACCTGCACCGCCGCTACCCCCCCTACCGCCGCTACGTGGGGCCCGCCGCCGCCGCGCACCTGCTGCTGGTACGTATGGCCGCCGCCGACACGCTGGAGGACCTGCACCGCCGCTACGGGCCCTACCGCCGCTACGTGGGGCCCGCCGCCGCCGCGCACCTGCTGCTGGTACGTATGGCCGCCGCCGACACGCTGGAGGACCTGCACCGCCGCTACCCCCCCTACCGCCGCTACGTGGGGCCCGCCGCCGCCGCGCACCTGCTGCTGGTACGTATGGCCGCCGCCGACACGCTGGAGGACCTGCACCGCCGCTACGGGCCCTACCGCCGCTACGTGGGGCCCGCCGCCGCCGCGCACCTGCTGCTGGTACGTATGGCCGCCGCCGACACGCTGGAGGACCTGCACCGCCGCTACGGGCCCTACCGCCGCTACGTGGGGCCCGCCGCCGCCGCGCACCTGCTGCTGGTACGTATGGCCGCCGCCGACACGCTGGAGGACCTGCACCGCCGCTACGGGCCCTACCGCCGCTACGTGGGGCCCGCCGCCGCCGCGCACCTGCTGCTGGTACGTATGGCCGCCGCCGACACGCTGGAGGACCTGCACCGCCGCTACGGGCCCTACCGCCGCTACGTGGGGCCCGCCGCCGCCGCGCACCTGCTGCTGGTACGTATGGCCGCCGCCGACACGCTGGAGGACCTGCACCGCCGCTACGGGCCCTACCGCCGCTACGTGGGGCCCGCCGCCGCCGCGCACCTGCTGCTGGTACGTATGGCCGCCGCCGACACGCTGGAGGACCTGCACCGCCGCTACGGGCCCTACCGCCGCTACGTGGGGCCCGCCGCCGCCGCGCACCTGCTGCTGGTACGTATGGCCGCCGCCGACACGCTGGAGGACCTGCACCGCCGCTACGGGCCCTACCGCCGCTACGTGGGGCCCGCCGCCGCCGCGCACCTGCTGCTGGTACGTATGGCCGCCGCCGACACGCTGGAGGACCTGCACCGCCGCTACGGGCCCTACCGCCGCTACGTGGGGCCCGCCGCCGCCGCGCACCTGCTGCTGGTACGTATGGCCGCCGCCGACACGCTGGAGGACCTGCACCGCCGCTACGGGCCCTACCGCCGCTACGTGGGGCCCGCCGCCGCCGCGCACCTGCTGCTGGTACGTATGGCCGCCGCCGACACGCTGGAGGACCTGCACCGCCGCTACCCCCCCTACCGCCGCTACGTGGGGCCCGCCGCCGCCGCGCACCTGCTGCTGGTACGTATGGCCGCCGCCGACACGCTGGAGGACCTGCACCGCCGCTACCCCCCCTACCGCCGCTACGTGGGGCCCGCCGCCGCCGCGCACCTGCTGCTGGTACGTATGGCCGCCGCCGACACGCTGGAGGACCTGCACCGCCGCTACGGGCCCTACCGCCGCTACGTGGGGCCCGCCGCCGCCGCGCACCTGCTGCTGGTACGTATGGCCGCCGCCGACACGCTGGAGGACCTGCACCGCCGCTACGGGCCCTACCGCCGCTACGTGGGGCCCGCCGCCGCCGCGCACCTGCTGCTGGTACGTATGGCCGCCGCCGACACGCTGGAGGACCTGCACCGCCGCTACGGGCCCTACCGCCGCTACGTGGGGCCCGCCGCCGCCGCGCACCTGCTGCTGGTACGTATGGCCGCCGCCGACACGCTGGAGGACCTGCACCGCCGCTACCCCCCCTACCGCCGCTACGTGGGGCCCGCCGCCGCCGCGCACCTGCTGCTGGTACGTATGGCCGCCGCCGACACGCTGGAGGACCTGCACCGCCGCTACCCCCCCTACCGCCGCTACGTGGGGCCCGCCGCCGCCGCGCACCTGCTGCTGGTACCACAGCAGCACAGTGCCAGGTATGATTGCATAGTGCTGGTGATGTAAGTATACGTATGTCGGCAGGTGACGTGGCTGGTGTCGTGGGGCCTGCTGTGCGGGGTGTGCGGCAAGCGGCCCGACGTGTACGGTGCCTCCGACTGCTGCAACAAGGGCGCCGGCTCCAAGTGTCTGCTCTGGTAAGATGGAAGATCCCTCTTTGAATGATAATAGTTATTTGTTATACAAGAGTGCAAAGTTGCTTTTTAACCGCGTGTTCAATTTTGATGACCGAGCAAGCGAAGGATTCAGAAGAGCACGAGGTGAAAAATCTATGCACTCGAGTGCAACTTTTCATTCCACCTCAGCGAGGAAATGACTAAATGCAAAAAAAAAAACGTTTACAATCACAAGATAGGTACACTTTTATTTCAGTTTAGGTATTAATTACTACATTATGACAGGTAAGTATTACAGAATAATCTTTTTAATTCACAAACTTAGTGCACACGATGTTCTAAATTCAATTTACTTTATCCTCTAGAGAATAAAAACGGCTTTTCCACTCAGATATTGAAGATTAAAAATACTCTTTCCGAGATGGTGGGATGAAAAATTAATTTCTCCACCTATGAATATAATTACGATGAAGCATGTCAATATTTTAATTATTAAAAGTACACTGTATAAAGTTCAGTGCTTCCTTGATAGTAAGTGGGCCTTCGAGCTGGATTTGATGCCATATGAAGGATACATTCTATCCTTGAAATCGCAACCTCAATGTTACTAGATCTATTCTAAGTTGATATAGATTATATTTGCCGGTGTAACCCGTGTGTGATAAAGTGTGTGTTGTGTATAGCGCGGTGTGCGTGACGTTGATGTTGGGCGGCGCGGTTGCGTTGGTGCTGGCGGCCTACTTCCTGGTGGGGGTGACGGCGCAGCGGTTCGTCTGCGACCCATTCACGTACGTATGCAGATACACTTATAACTCTTGTATTACAACTAATAAACATCATCGCGTTGCACTTTGCCCTACTTACATTGTCTACGTCACCTGATGCTCACACATAGTGACCGCCATCTGATCTTTGCAACCTCATTCTTTACAGGAATTTACTCGGTTGGTTAAGCTAAAATATTCCATTGGCATCCGACGACTTACCGTGCTCTTCGAAACACGGATGGAACTCGACCAGTCACCGATCTGTCTCCCGTCAAATACAATTAAAAACCATAGATAGTTTTCCAATCGTTTGCCGTGTGTGTTGTAGCGAGCCGGTGGGCAACCGTCTGTTCGAGGACCTGGAGAAGGTGGTGAACCTGGAGGAGGCGCTGTACAGGCAGACCCGGGACTCCGAGCATATCAACATGACCTACGTCATGCTGCACTGCCACAGGAACGAAACCATCTATAAGGTACTAACCCTGAATAACACTCCCCTGTCGGCCTAGATAAAGTAACTACTCTCTATCTTCATTCGATCACGATTCATCGTTATCTTAATAAAATTTGTAAAAAAACGTAGCCCAATGGCCGCGAACGTTCATTAGTTAATTTCGGAAAGAAACCGCAAGAGACTCAGCTGGCATTTGGTACATTTTGAATATTGTTTAAAAAGAAACAAAAATGCCTTAACACATTCACTGCTACACGACGTATATTGCTAGACGACGAATATACGAAGAAGATACGTTAGCAGTTTACGTGTTAGTTTATTATGTTTGTATACCATGCCATAGTTAGTATCTACTCGTACACAGTTGTCATTCCTTATGTATTAGTAAGGAATGTAATGGTATGCGTGTGTCGTGTGCAGACCCTGCAGCTGTGGCGCAAGTACTCGCTGGAGGAGGTGCGGCGCGCGGCGGGCGAGGCCGTGGCTGCGCGCGCCGCGCTGCTGCGGCCGCGGCTGGCCGGCGACGGGCCCGTCACCATCCTGCGCCCCGAGGCCAAGCGCAAGCTGCGCCTGCTCGCCGACATCGGCCTCTCCGAGTTCGACTTCGACAAGATACTCGACGCGGTAACTGACACTGCACTATTCGCTTGTCGAATACACCCGACGGGTACTCTGTATACTAGCATTACGTGTGCGACAGTTGGAGAGCAACATGACGTCGCTGGCGCTGGACGGGCTGTCGAGCCAGCTGGGCAGCACGGCGCGCTCGCTGCCCCCCCAGCTGCAGGCGCAGGCCGCCGACCTGGCCGCCGCCGCCCGCGCGCTGGACGACCTCCACCGCCGGCTGCTGCTGCCCATGCTGCAGCGCACCGCCGACCTTAACGTGAGTCACACACAGACAGCCGACCTGGCCGCCGCCGCCCGCGCGCTGGACGACCTCCACCGCCGGCTGCTGCTGCCCATGCTGCAGCGCACCGCCGACCTTAACGTGAGTCACACACAGACAGCCGACCTGGCCGCCGCCGCCCGCGCGCTGGACGACCTCCACCGCCGGCTGCTGCTGCCCATGCTGCAGCGCACCGCCGACCTTAACGTGAGTCACACACAGACAGCCGACCTGGCCGCCGCCGCCCGCGCGCTGGACGACCTCCACCGCCGGCTGCTGCTGCCCATGCTGCAGCGCACCGCCGACCTTAACGTGAGTCACACACAGACAGCCGACCTGGCCGCCGCCGCCCGCGCGCTGGACGACCTCCACCGCCGGCTGCTGCTGCCCATGCTGCAGCGCACCGCCGACCTTAACGTGAGTCACACACAGACAGCCGACCTGGCCGCCGCCGCCCGCGCGCTGGACGACCTCCACCGCCGGCTGCTGCTGCCCATGCTGCAGCGCACCGCCGACCTTAACGTGAGTCACACACAGACAGCCGACCTGGCCGCCGCCGCCCGCGCGCTGGACGACCTCCACCGCCGGCTGCTGCTGCCCATGCTGCAGCGCACCGCCGACCTTAACGTGAGTCACACACAGACAGCCGACCTGGCCGCCGCCGCCCGCGCGCTGGACGACCTCCACCGCCGGCTGCTGCTGCCCATGCTGCAGCGCACCGCCGACCTTAACGTGAGTCACACACAGACAGCCGACCTGGCCGCCGCCGCCCGCGCGCTGGACGACCTCCACCGCCGGCTGCTGCTGCCCATGCTGCAGCGCACCGCCGACCTTAACGTGAGTCACACACAGACAGCCGACCTGGCCGCCGCCGCCCGCGCGCTGGACGACCTCCACCGCCGGCTGCTGCTGCCCATGCTGCAGCGCACCGCCGACCTTAACGTGAGTCACACACAGACAGCCGACCTGGCCGCCGCCGCCCGCGCGCTGGACGACCTCCACCGCCGGCTGCTGCTGCCCATGCTGCAGCGCACCGCCGACCTTAACGTGAGTCACACACAGACAGCCGACCTGGCCGCCGCCGCCCGCGCGCTGGACGACCTCCACCGCCGGCTGCTGCTGCCCATGCTGCAGCGCACCGCCGACCTTAACGTGAGTCACACACAGACAGCCGACCTGGCCGCCGCCGCCCGCGCGCTGGACGACCTCCACCGCCGGCTGCTGCTGCCCATGCTGCAGCGCACCGCCGACCTTAACGTGAGTCACACACAGACAGCCGACCTGGCCGCCGCCGCCCGCGCGCTGGACGACCTCCACCGCCGGCTGCTGCTGCCCATGCTGCAGCGCACCGCCGACCTTAACGTGAGTCACACACAGACAGCCGACCTGGCCGCCGCCGCCCGCGCGCTGGACGACCTCCACCGCCGGCTGCTGCTGCCCATGCTGCAGCGCACCGCCGACCTTAACGTGAGTCACACACAGACAGCCGACCTGGCCGCCGCCGCCCGCGCGCTGGACGACCTCCACCGCCGGCTGCTGCTGCCCATGCTGCAGCGCACCGCCGACCTTAACGTGAGTCACACACAGACAGCCGACCTGGCCGCCGCCGCCCGCGCGCTGGACGACCTCCACCGTCGGCTGCTGCTGCCCATGCTGCAGCGCACCGCCGACCTTAACGTGAGTCACACACAGACAGCCGACCTGGCCGCCGCCGCCCGCGCGCTGGACGACCTCCACCGCCGGCTGCTGCTGCCCATGCTGCAGCGCACCGCCGACCTTAACGTGAGTCACACACAGACAGCCGACCTGGCCGCCGCCGCCCGCGCGCTGGACGACCTCCACCGTCGGCTGCTGCTGCCCATGCTGCAGCGCACCGCCGACCTTAACGTGAGTCACACACAGACAGCCGACCTGGCCGCCGCCGCCCGCGCGCTGGACGACCTCCACCGCCGGCTGCTGCTGCCCATGCTGCAGCGCACCGCCGACCTTAACGTGAGTCACACACAGACAGCCGACCTGGCCGCCGCCGCCCGCGCGCTGGACGACCTCCACCGCCGGCTGCTGCTGCCCATGCTGCAGCGCACCGCCGACCTTAACGTGAGTCACACACAGACAGCCGACCTGGCCGCCGCCGCCCGCGCGCTGGACGACCTCCACCGCCGGCTGCTGCTGCCCATGCTGCAGCGCACCGCCGACCTTAACGTGAGTCACACACAGACAGCCGACCTGGCCGCCGCCGCCCGCGCGCTGGACGACCTCCACCGCCGGCTGCTGCTGCCCATGCTGCAGCGCACCGCCGACCTTAACGTGAGTCACACACAGACAGCCGACCTGGCCGCCGCCGCCCGCGCGCTGGACGACCTCCACCGCCGGCTGCTGCTGCCCATGCTGCAGCGCACCGCCGACCTTAACGTGAGTCACACACAGACAGCCGACCTGGCCGCCGCCGCCCGCGCGCTGGACGACCTCCACCGCCGGCTGCTGCTGCCCATGCTGCAGCGCACCGCCGACCTTAACGTGAGTCACACACAGACAGCCGACCTGGCCGCCGCCGCCCGCGCGCTGGACGACCTCCACCGCCGGCTGCTGCTGCCCATGCTGCAGCGCACCGCCGACCTTAACGTGAGTCACACACAGACAGCCGACCTGGCCGCCGCCGCCCGCGCGCTGGACGACCTCCACCGCCGGCTGCTGCTGCCCATGCTGCAGCGCACCGCCGACCTTAACGTGAGTCACACACAGACAGCCGACCTGGCCGCCGCCGCCCGCGCGCTGGACGACCTCCACCGCCGGCTGCTGCTGCCCATGCTGCAGCGCACCGCCGACCTTAACGTGAGTCACACACAGACAGCCGACCTGGCCGCCGCCGCCCGCGCGCTGGACGACCTCCACCGCCGGCTGCTGCTGCCCATGCTGCAGCGCACCGCCGACCTTAACGTGAGTCACACACAGACAGCCGACCTGGCCGCCGCCGCCCGCGCGCTGGACGACCTCCACCGCCGGCTGCTGCTGCCCATGCTGCAGCGCACCGCCGACCTTAACGTGAGTCACACACAGACAGCCGACCTGGCCGCCGCCGCCCGCGCGCTGGACGACCTCCACCGCCGGCTGCTGCTGCCCATGCTGCAGCGCACCGCCGACCTTAACGTGAGTCACACACAGACAGCCGACCTGGCCGCCGCCGCCCGCGCGCTGGACGACCTCCACCGCCGGCTGCTGCTGCCCATGCTGCAGCGCACCGCCGACCTTAACGTGAGTCACACACAGACAGCCGACCTGGCCGCCGCCGCCCGCGCGCTGGACGACCTCCACCGCCGGCTGCTGCTGCCCATGCTGCAGCGCACCGCCGACCTTAACGTGAGTCACACACAGACAGCCGACCTGGCCGCCGCCGCCCGCGCGCTGGACGACCTCCACCGCCGGCTGCTGCTGCCCATGCTGCAGCGCACCGCCGACCTTAACGTGAGTCACACACAGACAGCCGACCTGGCCGCCGCCGCCCGCGCGCTGGACGACCTCCACCGCCGGCTGCTGCTGCCCATGCTGCAGCGCACCGCCGACCTTAACGTGAGTCACACACAGACAGCCGACCTGGCCGCCGCCGCCCGCGCGCTGGACGACCTCCACCGCCGGCTGCTGCTGCCCATGCTGCAGCGCACCGCCGACCTTAACGTGAGTCACACACAGACAGCCGACCTGGCCGCCGCCGCCCGCGCGCTGGACGACCTCCACCGCCGGCTGCTGCTGCCCATGCTGCAGCGCACCGCCGACCTTAACGTGAGTCACACACAGACAGCCGACCTGGCCGCCGCCGCCCGCGCGCTGGACGACCTCCACCGCCGGCTGCTGCTGCCGATGCTGCAGCGCACCGCCGACCTTAACGTGAGTCACACACAGACAGCCGACCTGGCCGCCACACACATACCAAATCGACAGTGATGTGATCTACTCCTCTTACATAGCATAGTTCCAGTTTGAAATTAATGTACAGAATCATTGCACAACCCACTCCAAAATACTAGTGTAAATTGTAAACGTACGTTTGTCCCTCAGAGCACTGCGACCAAGCTCCGCGACAGTCTGCGCATGAACGAGTTGTCCCTGAAGGACGCCATTCTCTACCTGATGCACGAGACATCCGAAGCTGAAGTCTTCTTCAACACCAAGGGACCTGAGAGTTTGCAAAACGTGAGTTATAGCAAATATAGCTTTAGGTACCAACTACATGGTGTATTACTAGTGAACGATACATGTCCTAGTCTGTACCAATGACAAGACGTAACAATATTTCATGATAATTCATAGTAACAAAGAAACAAATTCGCGTTCGCATTTATATTATTATTTAGAATGCAACACAAAGACTTAATAATTCCGATTCCTGTGAAATGAAAATGATTTTTTTTATTTACTTTTGGCCCTGGTAAGGCACTTTTGAATGTCGAAAATTTACCACCGGTGCTGGTGGGAAGCTAGCCTTCCGAGGAGAACCGGCAAGAAAGAAGTTTGTTGTGTATGTTATAGATGACGCGGGTAGTAGCGGACGTGATAGCGGGCAAACTGGACGAGTACCTGGAGCGGGTGGTGCGCGCCGCCGACACCGACGTGGGCCGCTGCGGGCCGCTCTCCAACGCCTTCAACTCCACCCGCGACGCCGTCTGCACCAAGATACTCATGCCTGTGGTGACTATACTATACTCTTACATACCTTGCCGCATCTGCGCGTATACTAAAAATACAACTAACTGTTTATGTAAATGATCCATATTGTATGTGTGTATAGAACGGGTACTGGATGTCCCTGTCGTGGTGCGTGTTGCTGTTCGTGCCGCTGATGGTGGTGGCGCAGCGCCTCGCGAGGCTCTACCGACACCTCGACCCCTACCCCGGCCGCGCCGTCGAGGCGTGAGTACACCCACACACCTCACACACACAACCCACACCTCACACATACATACACACACACTTCCCACCCACAGACCTCACACACACACATACCTCACACATACACATACCTCACACCAGTTGACACACCGATACACATGCACGACCATAAATCACTACTGCTGTTCAAATTTAAATCAAATTAATGAGCATAAGCCAATTACTTCAGACACACGTCAAATAAATTATATTAAAATGATTGAATCTGACATTTATGAAAGTAGTTGGTGCACATATCATTTCAGCTTCAATGATTTTATACATTGCATCTAATTTATGAACTGTGTTGATCGTGTGTGATCATTATCATCACATTTGATCATGTTTTGTGTAATTTCGACGCTGACTAAAATTAATTCTGAAATCTATTGATTATGGTTTCATTTATATTGCACATGACTTATCACCACATTGCAAATTGATTGAGCGTCGAAAGTACACACTACTTCAATGCATATATTTAAGACATCATTCATCTCCCATTGTATGAATTGTTTGCAGTTTTACCTTACTTTATTATTTATGCATATTTTGTCTCATTTTTGCCCAAAACTGTTACATGAGAATGAGCGAGACAACTTGATACTAATTGTAATCCCATGTTTCCGAACAAATAATCTTCTTATTGATATTGAATAATCCTTGGTATTGGTCTGTGAAGCTGCAAACAATTCGTTTACTTTTAGATTTTTTTATTTTCCGTTTTGATTGTTTATCTAATTATTTTTGGTTGTATTATTTGAGAGCTGTGTTAATCATTACGTTTGGTTGGTTAGTATTTGTGTCAGTCTCATTTGGGTTTGTTGTGCACCCCTCATCCTCTGTACAAGTATAATCGAATAGTGAATGGGATTTACTTTATGTTACCGACTCGTAACTCCGCACCGACCGGGAGACTATACACTCGAATCGAGAGGTGGGACTTTATGAATCGACTTCAATATTTACTGCTATTATTATTAAAAAGGTTTAGCAATATCGAACGTAAACATATTTGAAGTCGATTGAAGCATCGATCATTTTGCAATTGGAATATTTAATTAATGTCAAAATTTATCAATCGAATACGCGATGAGATCCCTACTCTCTCGTTCAGTAACATCGTTACTCAAACTATCGACAGTCGATACGAGATATCGAATGATGTGTTGAAGAGCTATCGCTGCGTCTCTATTGCTGTTATACTGTGACATGCCACATACAACACTATTATACAGAGTTATTGATACACATGGTTTACTTCGATTTAATGATAGCGGTAATTTTAATTTACTTCGTCCTATGAGATGACTCGTTCAGTAGACCCTTTCAAAGCTGTTCACAGATAAATCAAATAAGCGATACGTATTTTGTTTTGTTGTTACTTTTCCTATTGGTTTGTTCACATCATCGCCATCAAGCGTACTCCAGTCATGTCATATGACTCCTTCAGTCGTCGACAATACTTGAATAGATTGTAGTAGGCCCTCATGAGGCTTCAGTCACGATGATAATGTTTGTGAAGCCCGTGTCGGCTGCTCCCCTGGTACTAATGTGCGCGTGTTGTTGGCAGCGAGTATGAGCCGATGGGCCACTCCCGCGGCTGGTGGCGATGACCCTACGCCTCGTCCGGTAACACTATGCACATACCACTGCCCTGCCGATACCACTGACCTATCAATGCCTGCTACCGACGCACATACCTAAACATAAACACCCTATTTGGTTAATATTTGAGATAGGTCTCCTTTAAGTAACTCTCTTCTTGATAAAATAATATAACGTGAAAGGGTATCGTTTGTTCGAGTGTTTTGAAAGTATTCAGTGGTATCAGTAGGACAGTACCTCGGTAAGGCTCGTGGCGTGTGCTCTTCGACTATACCATAGCAGCTTGCACGGTGTTCATAGTGGCACACCACGTGTTTTGTTCACTGGATATCGTACTCTATATCATGCCCCGTAACATACAATCTGCATTGGACTATTTCATTATCTACTTTCATTTATCGGGATGCAGTTGAATCCAATATGACTTGATTTAAACGCTTGAAGCATGCTTGAAATTCACTAAATTATTTCGGAATGTAGATATAATGTGTCCAATGAACAAAACATATGGGTGTATAATGTCGTTTCACTGTTGTATGGCTGTAGGCTAGATCGTGACCCCGGTAGGTCGGCATGCTAGCTACATTGCTTGCCAGCGCGGACGACTCTTGTACTTAACACGAATGTAACCCGCGATGTATCCGATACAACTGTAGATTATATAAATAGCACTCCCTGACCCCTTGTTGCGATTTCAGTTGGATTTTATTTGTTTCCTTGTGTTTGGTTCGATCATCGTCTCTCATCCCCCATCACGATTGTTTTTAAGAAGTAGTCCTTATGATGATAGTGATATGTATCATATTTGAGTAAATGTATGTAGTTGTTATAGTCTTATGATAAACAATCTATTTGTACCAGTGTTTGAGTCATCTGTTTCGTCAGTGTTCGTCATATTCCGACTTTGGGAAGTTAGATTTTGTTTTAGAATTAGTTCAAAAGTCCCCGTTTGTGATATACACGACGTGTTCTTTCGCCTAATGTTGTCTTTCTTATTCGATTGGTTCCCCAAACTTTAAATATAAATACGACAAACCATTTGTCTACTGACTGCACACAAGAATGTCTTCACATAATATTATCTTGGAATAAATAAATTACAATTTTCATTAGTTAAATTGTCCTGATTGAAATCTT
Organism: Watsonalla cultraria; assembly: GCA_964035505.1. Taxonomy (NCBI): domain Eukaryota; kingdom Metazoa; phylum Arthropoda; class Insecta; order Lepidoptera; family Drepanidae; genus Watsonalla; species Watsonalla cultraria. The sequence continues at coordinate 11,458,856 of OZ037722.1, read as the reverse complement.
TTACGGATTTATTTTCAATCATGTAACACAACAGCACAGTTTCCTTTATAACTTTCCCATAAATAGTGGCTACAGTTAGGGAAATGCTAGTCGAAGCATTGTGCCCATTCTTGTGTGTGTGTGGTAGGCAGTTGGTGCGAGAGAGACAGAGCGAGTGGTAGCAAGGCCTGACTGTCTGTTGTCTGTTGCAGCGAATATTTGTATGACGCGTACGCGGACCGCGATAACGTACCCCTTGCCAAGTAAGTGCTCCACGCCCCTAGCACTCCCTAGCGCCCCCTAGCCACCCCTAGCCGCCCATTAGCGCCCCCTAGCCACCCCTAGTCCGTAGCCTCTGCGCATGCGCTTCTTCTAACTTTTCCTTCCTTCTGGATTTGAAAAAGTGTGCACATGGCGTTAGATAGATGTAGTGCCGTGTGGACACTTGTGTGCATGACTGTTTGCTACTGAGTGGTAATTAACATGAAATAACATTCAAATATAATCCTTAAGATGTTTAACGTACAACGCACATTGAACTACCCTCCTTACTATAAAAAAATATCTATCGTGAGATTGGCAAATGTAGTATATTTTGATAAAATACTAGTGAGGAGAGTTGTACATGTATGTTATATAATAACGAAATGTAACCTTAACAGCATGTATATAAGTAACATAGTAGCGTGCATGCCCTCCCGCATGCAGACGTGCATCAACAGACTCGGACTGTATCCTTTGTTATTTATTATTATTTGTTATGTTTATTTAACCAAGTAGGGCCACACTGTTCATTGGGATTACTTTTACGACACGAGGACCGCACTTAATGAATATCTAATTTAATTATTACTGATGAGAAAGACCTCAACAGATAGGAAAGGTGCGACCACGGGGTGGGGCTAGAACCTGCTACTATTGCAATACCCTTATAGATGACTGGACATCATAAATTGGCGGTTGAGGCGGATATTTCCGTCGATTTCGCGTCAAATTATGACTTGATTTCTCGAAGGATTCTTGAAGGTATCCTGTACTTGAATGTAACGGTACTGCGGTAGTTGCCTCTTCTAGTCATATCTCGTAGCGTCTTTCCTCTTCTATTTTTGAATAATAAAGTAAATTATCAATGAGACAAGTAACGATGAAGTGCAGTCCTGGTGGTATATCGTGTCGCGGTGTTGGGGCGTAGTGAGTCCAAGCGCAGCACGCTGGACATCGAGGGCAAGATCGCGGAGTGGCGCGGCCGGAGCGCGCCCTCGGCCCCGCTGGCCTCGCCGGGGGCCCCGGGGGGGGCCTCGGGGGGGGCCCCGGGGGCCCCGGGGGGGGACGCGGCCCCCTCGCGCACGCAGCTGGTGCTGGAGGCGCAGGGCGTCGTGTGCGCGCTGGCCCCCGCGCTGCTCGACGACCTCAAGACTCGCCTCGACGTCAAGGACGAAGACAACGAGTCCGGGATACACGACGCCGAGTAGACACCCACACGCTCGCCACTCATTACATCGCTTGTCACACATTGTCACATACTACTTTCAGTTGCTCATTGGAACAATCGACATTTATTGGAGCCATCACGAAACTTTCAGATCATTACAAGCGTACTGAAGTACCATCTACGGACTGTTCTAACCACTTAGTTTGGTTTTAAATCGAGCAACATTGTAGAATGATTTCGCTTTTCAAAATTGCTCCTATAATAAACGTGGTGCGTTACGGTGAGTACATTCGCATCTTGAATGAAGTTATCGTCTTTGATAAATATAGACATCTTGTGTCAGGCTATTTCAAATAATGTTGAATACCAGTTATTCGGTTACGTGACAACTGCGAACTTAGTTGAAAAACTGAGGATCAAATCTTTTTTGGGCAACTATTTAAATCAGAACAGGTTAATATACAGACTGTTTTAGTATAGTAAGTAATATAAGATGCTTTCCGTCGCACGGTCGAACAATTTGTTATGTACTATTTTATATTAATCACGACTTATAAGAAATTGAGTTAATTTATTGACAGCTGAAGCTATTTTGTTATAGATTTTGGCGATTTTTATAATATTTTGATGTTGACCAATTTTAGTAGTCGAAGTCCAGTGTGGAACGTCTTCCAATTATAATTATTGTTTTGTATGAAGTGGGACTTTATTCATGAGCTTTGGAATGTAAATATTTAAATAGAAGCACGCCACTGTGTATACAAAGTGTACGGTCCATTATGATAATTCATTCATATCATTACACCTATCAGAACACTGATCGCTAGTGTATAACTTTATATTATTATTATAACATACACAGTCAGCGTATAGCGCGTCTTAGAGGGAAACGGGAAAAAAATCAATATGTAATAGTAAGAGCGATCTCTACTTTATATAATAACTGATATTAGGATCCCAAATCGCACAATGTGAGTTTTCTGAACACTTCTAGAATATATTGTTTTCTACTGAGTATATAATGATCGTGCATTATGACCGCCGCATTTACCGTTAGGTACTTAATAAAAATTTAATAAAAGACAGAAAATAGTGCAAACACTCAGTATAATCAGCATACTCTCGGCAGATTATTTTAAACCACACTCGTAAATCGGCCCTCTCTAGGACTATACGCTCCTTGTATAACTACATATTTAAAAAATGCTTCCGCTGCTGGATACAATGACGTCCATTTGCTTAAATATAATTTACAATAATTAAACCTGTAAGTACATAAGCCTCGCCATACAGATGTTGGAACAAACATTTGACAAACGTCCCAAGATTTGAGTATCCGAATAAAAGTCTCGTTGTGGAGTGTTTGTCCTAAATAACTGCATTCCGTATACTATTTTGCAACGCTCGTACAAGTCGATGTCTATTTATTGTAATAATATGCTACAAATATATTTATGTACAATGTATGCCTGTAGTGACGCGTGTCTAAGACACGTACTTGGAACGGTTTTAACAAGACTTAGTTTTGATAAGAACAACTTACACTTACCATTTTGTATGTATTTACAAAAGTCGACCCAGCCGTCTAGAAATTAAGATTTATATTCAATTGCCAGAATTTTTCACTAATAATACTTAATCATAAGTCATTTTGATGTTCTTTATGTATAGGTTAAGATACTAGGTAGGATTGGAAATTTAGATTTTTACATTTTCATAAGGTCTTAGTTGTAAGCAATTTTAATACATTTTATAGCTTGCCATTTTGGACATACATACATTATTCAATATTCGTACCCCAGGACAGTATATAACCGCATTTATATGTATATTTTATATATAACAAACAGACATTACATATGTCTTGCACTGCAGTGAATTGAAATAGATTTAGTTTATAATCGTAAGAATTTTGCCATAACTGATAGTATCTTGTCATATCTTAATAATTAATATAACTTTTCTAGTGTATATAGAATTTATTCTAAGCAATCTTAATATTGTCTTAATATCATATCATATTTTATTATATTTTGTATTATTATAATTTTGATAAAACGATTAATTCATATTAAGTTAAACTTTGAACACACTACGATCATCCCATAAGTATATTATTTCGTTTATTATTCAGAAATATCAGGAATCGTGAAAGAACAGTTATTTATGTATTGTAATACACTTTACAAGTGCCGACATCTGGCAAAAAGTGATTTCGCTTTATATGTCATACAATCAATCTATGCTTAGAATATAGCATTAAGCATAATATTATGTAATTTGATTGAAGCTTTTGAAAGTTGAAATTTACGGATCATATACGCAAGATTGATAAGCGTAAACGGGTGTTAAACTCATTTAAAATATACCATTTTACGCGCAAATATACCATAACGGAGGTAGTAAAAATAAGTTCTTTTCATATAACTTTATGAAGTAAAGTAATGTACTTACCCTCGCTTAGATCCGCGACCACGTCTTTAACACCCGTCTATGCTATTGACATTTTGCACAACTATGATGACACGTGCGTGTGGGTGCTACTCGGTGTGTGACGCGGAGCACCAGTGTCGCCGGCAATGCGGTAACGATAATACATGTTGCACACTTTACTGCGCGTGTTATGCTTGCCAACACACACACTGTGACCACCTATATATATATATATAGGTACTATGATTTGACACGCTGTGTGTGTGCAGTGCTTGCTTTTGTTACTTGGATAAACCGCTTAACGGCTTGCACGGTTGGCGAATTATTGATGTGCTTTTAAATCCGTTCTGCACACGACCTGAATATGATGAAAACTATGGTACAAATAATAAGGTATGCCCGGTCCCGTAAAAATAAGGTCACGTGCTTGAACCGAGATGACGTCACTCCGTCCGTAGTGTTACGTGATAGCAGTGATAGTGAAGTCATCTTGGTAACTACACGATGGTTACTTTACTTTGCAAGCCCTCCACTATTTCTCGGGCTCTTTACATACCTACCTGTTTACTTTCTTACATTATTTCTCTTGAGCATGACTTTAATGTGTGATGGTTGTTCTTTTCTGTAGGAGTGTCCTCTTCCTTACGGGTATACATTTTGAAGGTTCTTATAGTAGGTATATTAGTGTTGAGTGTAACATTTGTTGTGTTCTCATCCTGCATGCCCATCTATGTTTCCTCTAGATACTGTGTGCGTTCGCTAACATCCCATTAAACGCTTCTCTCCCGATACTTGTACCATCGTCGTTTATTGCTGTTCAATCGAGACAAGACAGAGCGAGACTAAAGTATAATGGACGTTTAATATTACTTAAATGGCAATAAACGGTGGTAGGACTACCTCGCCTTCAATGTGATATGTTTAGAGCGACGAATTAAAAATTAATACAAAATATTTAATTTTATAGGTCCTTGTGGAATCAAATAATATTATAAATTTCCATTACTGATTTCTAGCTTTTAGTTATGCTTTATTATGTAATATTATTTCAGTATTATTTTAATTCGATAATCGTTCAGTATCAGTTGACGGCACTTACAGTATTAGAAGTTGGGAGGTCGATACTCGTTATCTTAAACTCACTCTATGTCATGTGAAAAATGACATATTTATATATCTATCATCAATACGTATATCTACGTGTTTTACATCGTATTTATATGCGTATATATATCGACCTCCCAATTTCATGTAGAGAGCTGAATAATACAGAGTGCAATTTCCATTGTAGCGCCTACAAGGCTGAGAAGCGTGCGGGTCGGGGCGGGCGGCGCGAGGCGCGGGGCGAGCGGGGCGAGCGGGGCGAGGCGCGGGGCGAGAGGGGCGAGCCCCGCGCCGCCGGGGGCGAGAGGCCCGACGCCGCCCTGGCGCCGCCTCTCGACGCACACCACGCGCGCAGATATAATGATATGGCGCCAAAGTGAGTACTCTACGTCATCATTACTCATCCCCTAGCCTATGGTTGATGGCATCATTAGTCCAGCTGTTCTCTGGTACACTTATGCATATGTGGTTATTACAACAATTCTCTTATACTACTCTGCGCATATAGTCGCAAATGTTTGAGTAGCTTTGATATTGACAGCTGTATATCTATTCAGATACACGTAGCTTTTATTGTGCATTATACATTGATTACGGTGGAAGCTACACATACAAATACTGGTGGGTGTTGCAACATTAGTGAATGTTTTTTGCAATTGACAATTGGGTCCACCGACAACGTTACACACGCTGGTGTATGACGTGGTGATAGTGTTGTCCATGTGGTGAGTGGTGAGTGGTGAGAGGTATGAGCACGGGCGCGGGTGTTGGTTGCAGGCACTGGGAAGAAGGCCCGCCGCGCTACCTCGGACCCACTGAGTACGAGCGACCCCCGCCCTACTACTATCCCGGACCCAAGTGAGTGCAACCATTAACACCACACGTTATTATTGCATTATACACACTAGCTTCGCCCGAGGGCTATATTATATACCCGGCCTTCGGGATTTTTGAAGTTTTAGTCTAAACCGTATCAAGATCCGTGAAGTTTAGATTACCGATGCAACTTTTGGTCACACAGACTAAATTATTATATAAAGTAGAGCCTATGTCTACTCTGAGAGTCCACAAAAAAAATGTGCACAAGAAATTCAAATCCTATTTTCTGTATTGACTAAGACTTAAATAGAGTCAAACCAGTATAAAAAATACTTCTGTCTGACTAGAACTTAGAAAATATTTCATAAATGCGATGTAGCAAAAGTTACATGATATAGGTGCCTACTTGTCATACATTTCTATTGTATGGTATTAAAATAATGGGATTATTGTGAGGGACAGTAGTGAGCCTCCTGCCATATTAACTGTCCATCCGTGCAGTATCCCCAGAGCGGTGCGCCGCCAGCCGCGGCCCGAGCAATACTATTACTGACACCACCCACACAACGCGATTAGGTACTTTATACACTTGGATATAGAGTTGGGGTTTGACTGTTCTCTCACTGACATCATATTGGGGATCATAGATCATCTGTGTTTGGTATTCAATGTGCTTGTTTGTTATTTGGTTGCCCACTGGGTGTTTGATTGTTATGACAAAAAAATGTGCACCTATGTTATTGTGTTCTACGGCGTTTTACGGGTAACTCTTGTTTGGTGCACAAATCATTGGATCAATTCAGCCATTTTTATTGTAAAAAACATTGATTTAAATTTTATATCAACTTTCTTAAATCCTATGTGGGGTTATTGCACCAAGTGTTGTTTGAGTAATGTTCTTAATTAATGCGAGTTTGGGGAAAACTATGTTTTTTTTAATTTTGGCTTGGTTCATTTCTTTTTGGGTAATACGTCAGAGTATCATATTGTGAAATGAAAATAACTTTAATATTATTTCCAGCGATAGACAGTAAAGTGGCGCTCACGGAACTCGATGAAGACCTGCTGAAGTACTGAGTCCACCCCCACCCCCACCACCCCCCACACGCCCCCCCCGGCCGCCTCACGCAACGTAACGTACAATTGAACGACAATGCAACCTACCATACCCTAGATATAGAGAGGAGTCGCTTAGCGGCGATTAAAAACGTATTTTTGGAAATTAATAGTTATTACAGTTCTCAACTAAGAGTCTACAGCGTCCAAATTTACAAAAATAACTCGAATGTATCATCTGTACCACAAATGTAAAGAAAAAACTAATTATGATCTGTAGGCCTAAACAAAATAACAGCCTCTCGCGCTTGCGCTAATAGACACGACAAAAAATGTATGTAAATGACATAAATCAGTCACGTGACAAATGTCATTCCCATTTATTTTGTATCGTTTCTACTAGCGAAGCGTGAGGATAATGTTACTTTGTCTACAGGCCCCGCAATGATAGCTTGTGATTTACTCTAAAATGTCAATTGTCAATCTGACTGTAATTAAAATGCCATGGATTCATTAAGTATTTTGTCTCTTGCTAACTGGCGGGTACCAGTTTAAATATATTTGTCAATATTCTTGGGCGTTGTAAGTAGTCCTTTTGCCACTAGGCGTTCAATAGTACTATAGTTACGATTAAAGTAATTATACACTTATGATGTTATTATATTAAGGATTTATCTCTATAATAGTACACTTTTTGCCAACGAAATTGTGATCGACTTTAGTTCATTTATAACGATATTGATTGAACGATTTAGAATCAGTGTTGTGAGTAATAGGTACAAAAGAAGCTTGTGCGAGAGAGCCGCGCTTATACCAATACCTCCTTTTTTATAATGATGTCTCAATTTAGCATGTAACCTTTTCTGCAAGTGAAGACAGGACAAAATATTCCATCCGATCAATATATTCCCACTTATTACAAAACATGGTTTAAACGAAGACTAGACTAAACTCTGACTAAAGCTATCCCTTGTTAAATCCATATCACAGAAAGAGATGGAGCTACTCTTAAACCATGGACTACCTAAGTCTATGTTTTGTAATAAGAGGGATTAGTCAAACTTAAGTATGTGCAATTCAAATGGAGGTTTATTACAAGAGACACTAGTTCACTGCAAGAGTGATAGCGCGCATCTAAGCTTAGTTTTTTGCCTATTACAATGTGTTGAAGGTCAAACTCAGTGAAGCAACTGCCATATTACATCTGTCCGTTGTTGTAACGTTCACATTTATATTAATATTGAGCGCTAATGGCACACGAGTCAATTTTACATGAGATACCAACTTTCAAGTAAGCGGTGCGCACTCACACATACGCTGGGACATCCCCCTGCGTACTCTCGCGCTTTACTCTGTACTCTACCGGTGTGTACGTATACTATACACATGGGTGTGTTAGTATATTACAGCGCGTCGCTTGTTTAAAGTTCGGTCTCTGGTGTGATACTTTGTCAAGTGCTAAAGGTAAGCGCCATTTTGCTTTAATGAAAAATCACAAATTATATGTCTATTATTGTTTATTGGGGCGTTTAAAGCGCTGCACAAAACAAAACGCATTTTAATGTAGACTTTATTTGGTGCGTGTCAAGATACATTTTGAGATTCTTGTAATTTTACATTTATTTTTTCTTATAGTTTACTTGCAAATATAGTATCTGCTGAATTAAATAAAGTTTACATTTCATTGGATGCGGTAAATTAAAAATTAGAGTTTTTTTTTATATAAAACGTATTATTATAATTATTAAGTTAATTTTTTACGGAAACATAACATTGTATTGTAGTCGTAAGTAAATGTACGGTGTAGTTGAAACACGTCGAGATTGCATTTATATTGAAGTGAGAGAGGCTGCCATTACTGTGCTGGTGTATTTTGGACTGTATTCAGCGACATTTGAGCGCATTTTCCTTTGATATAACATCTTCCTACGTATGTGCTAGTGAAATATCGACTTACAATCCCTATATAAATGCATTTAACTAAATTATTGTTTGAAGGTTGAAAAAGAATTTATAATTATAAATGTTCGCGAAAGAGTTTAGTGGTGCTTGTTCAAAGTTTAGGTTAGATTGAGTTTAACATTCTGTCTTTGTCTGTTCGTGTCAATTAGATAGAGGCAGATTGAATTGAAAAAATAATTTAGTGAAATTATTCCTTATCTTTTCGGTATCTAGGTGCGTAGTTTATTTTATTTTAGCCACTTGAGATTATTCATATTATGTTAAAATTCCTATTACTGCCTCTTAGTAGTGTGAAGTCTCTATAATGTAACTATGAATTTATCTATCTCACCCCCTTTATATGTGAGATGGAAATGTATTATTTTCTTTAACCAGAGTGTCTGTCGACTGTTTATATACAATACTCTGGTAGACTCGCTCGTCTGTAAAGCTATGTACACACTGGTGTGTTGTCTCGCGAGCCGATTCGGTCAGTGTGTACGCAGCTTCAACTCGTAAGCGCTAGTCTGTACCCACTAGCCGCCATTTGTATTATATTTAGCGTAATGTAAGGTTTACTCATTTTTCCTTAAAATTTTAATTGTTGACATTTGAGTGCAAGGGAAAGTGCAAATTTGTTTTTATTTAACAAAAAGTGTCATATCGTATTTGTAGTAAGGGCCATTATTGTATGATTGGTTGTAACATGTAATGCCAAATATGTGGTGTTCATGCGGGTCTAAGACTCGCGCTATTTACTGACACAGCGGTACTCGGTGGCACTACACGTATACACACACACACACACCCGCATACACCAACCCACCCACACACACCCACACTTACACTCACACACTGCCAGAGAAACGCCCTGTGGTAGTCGCCGCGGCCGTTGTGTCGTAGCTATATTTCTCGTTGTACGCACTGTCCGTCTTCCTTGTAATTGCGCCGAGGCCTGCTCATACCTGTGTCCTGTCTACTCATTCACTTGGACACTTTCATAGTCACATAATCTGGCCAGTCTGTTTGCCTCGTAGATGGCTAATGCAGAATTTAGGCACGTGTCAGTACCTGAGACTAGTGTGTGGTGATGTACATCGGGCCTCGGCATACTTTGTCTTCTGCTCACTTTTGATTAGATATATTCCCATTTTGGATAGAACATGTTGTGTGAAGATTACTTCCGTGCTCAATTGTTTGGAGTTAAGGTGCTAGTCGCATCAATAGGAGGGTACACCGCTGGTCTAAGCGGTAACGGCCGCGAGTCAGCCTAAATGGTTACCAGCCGCTTGTAAGCTGTCTGAGAACATAGACTGGCGGATGACTATGTGGAACGTAAGCTCATACGCACTTTGGGCTCTACTCGCCGAATATAGCACTGTAATTTGAACTTGAGATGTAAGGAATTAGAATACATTTTACCAAGCGTCGTGTGACGGTCCTTAAATGGACTTGGTATTTATAGAACATTAGTTAAAGCTCATATTCCAGTGTTATATTCAGGTGGACGCAGCCAAGGTGCCAAGAGTGCTATATTATTTAGCGATCCTAATCACACATAATAGCGAATTGAGGTGCAGTACGTTGTACTGGCGTAGGTTGCTGTTAGGTTAGTTAATGTAATTCCGCTGTATCTTGTAAAGTAATGGTGTAGTGTAACCAAATATAACGTTTTGTAAGAATGCCGCAATGTGCGAAGGCTGTGCGATCCGCAGAACGGAGAACGTCGATGATTGTAAAATAAACAATTTATTATCCCCATCCAAGTGTTTCATTTCATACCATAAACTAAAACGAACCCAGTAGGGTTGAATACATGATTAGTCAATGTTTCCACTGAACAAAGGTTGCTAGTGTTCAAAAGTACCAGGGCACCATCAAGCTAGAGGAAGCTATTTTCATAATGGCTCTTTGTCAGTTAAGAAATAGGATTCTCGCAGCTTAAGTAGTACCAGGGCACCATAACGGTAGAGGTTGCATTTAGGGCACATGCATACAGTTTTACGGTTGCTAGTGTTATAAAGTACCAGGGTACCATAATGGTAGGGGAGGTTGCATTGAGAGCAATTGCCACGAGTTACAAGGGTTGCTAGTGTTAAAAAGTACCAAGGTGCCATAATGGTAGAGGAGATTGTGTGTAGCGCAATTGCAACGAGTTACAACGGTTGCTAGTGTTAAAAAGTTCCAGGGCACCATGACGCTAGAGGAAGCTATTTTCATTATGGCTGTGTTAAATATATCTCGTTTCGTGTTTCGAGGTTACTAGGACTGCGTAAAGTTGGAGGAGGCATTATCAAGAAGGTTGAACGTTGCATTAACTGTCACGGTTTGACGAGTAGAAATGTACTAGGATAGCATACCCCTAGAGGAGGTTGTTCTTAGTATTAGGGTCAATCTGACGAAACCTTTTGCCATTATTATTTAAAAATATGAATATTCCGTGGCAAAGCAATATGGACCTGATACCTACATCATAAGATCTAATTTCGTATGTAGAAAATGGTGAACTCAACGGGGATTCCATAATTAATCTTGTGCAGATGTTTCGTAGAGTCGTAGATTTAATTAAAAGGGCTGCAGAGAAATAAATGGACCCGTAGACCCAATTTCGAACACATTGTGAGTATAAATTAAACAGTCAAAATTAGGTAAACAACATTTTATTCGCTTTCGTGCCGCTCTCGATCACAAACAATACTTATAACTAGTCGCTAAGCGATAGGTAACGTAAACGTATAAATACAGTAACTAGTGGAACTAACTAATACTGCTCGAAGGTACGAGTGGAGATCTGTGTGCCTGCCGGGGGGCCTCGTACTCTGTGGAAGAAACAGTAAGTTACTCACAAAATCATATTTATTGTAGTATAAATAATAAAGACCTTTTCAAAGCCAGGGGCCAACTATGATCGCTTAAGCAGTACCTACACTTGCTTAAACTGATGATGGTAGGCCCCCAGTACCTATATAGATAAATTAAATACCATGATACCTAAGTGGGAGCCTTAGGGTACTTCTAAGATTCAATTTAGCAAACGTAGTTTTTTCCTATCTTTCTGTGTTTTTAATTATGTTTAAGATTTTAATCATATCAACCCCTTGATAACCCAAATCTTTGCAAATTATATTTTCATACTTAGATTTTCAGCGATAAATTTCAGTATTAAACACAATCAAAAGCTTTCTTTGGAACGGAAAATATGTTTTGAATGTTTTCTCAATCTATTTTGTGCAAGTATAAGAATATGTTACAAGTACAAGGCGGCTGGCGGGGCTGGTCGCGCGCCTGCAGCAGCAGCCGGTCGAGCTGCGCGCGACACGAGCAGTGCAGGAACTGGCGCGGCCGCACGCCGCGGAACACCTCCGCGATGGACGGCTTCACGTTGTAGAAGATTATCGTCTGGCCTCGCGCGTGGAAGTCGTCGATTAACGCTTTGATGCCCTGCGAGTTACAGAATATTCCCTTTATTACAAAACTAGACAAAGTCGGACTAGATCTATGACTTTTTCTTTTCAAATCCGTATCTTAAAAAGAGACGGGGATGAGAGAAAAATGGCTATCTTGAGCCATGTATTGTAATAAGGAAGGGTGTATAATAAGTTTAAATTATCAATGACGTGTCCTAATAGGGTCTTTGAACAGGCAGGCAAAGGACCAAAGTCGACACTTTTCATCGAATATTTGGAGGGACAGCGACAGACTCATCGTGAGGCACTTCATGTTCAGTACCAATTTTTAGAACATGACAATGCTGAGCACAGTTTCAACAATATTGTAACGAGGTCAAGTTCTTCGAGCGCCGTGCAAATATGCGTTTGAAACAAAATATACAAATGTCATCCATGTGGGTCTCCCCAACAGGGTATGGTCGGTGTGAAGGTAGAGTATATTACCTTGGCGGCGGTGAAGTCGGCGGCCTGCACGTGCGTGGCGTCGACGACGAGCGCGCGCGCGGAGTGGTGGTCGGCAGCCTTGCGCAGCGCGCGGCGCACGAACTCCGCCGACGGGAACGACAGCGAGCGGTCCACCGTCGCCACCAGGTGCTCCACGCCGTCGCCCGACTGACACACAACCACACTTTACATCCGCTCTATGCTACATATACACCTCATCCTTGGATGGTCACGGGAGGAAGGAGGCAAGGTTGCCTGGAAACCTTACATTCTGGTGTTCTATTCGGCAAGCTTGAAATCCGGATAAGAGCTCCATGTACAATAAATGTTAAATATACTGCATTACTTGTGTTACATGAGCTTCTGTTTGACATTGGAGAGTACTCCAATTTAAATTAGTGCTTTTTTTACAAGGCTAAAATAAAATACTTAACAGATGAAAAAGATCAAAATACAAACAGGAACAGCAGAAACAATGATGTAGCAGCTACGCAACATGCAGCAACAGTACTCACGACAGCAGTAGTGACGGTGACGGAAGGTCTGGCGGAGGCGTAGAGTAAGAACATGAGGTTGACCGCGATGCCGATCACGATGCCCAGCTCCAGCCGCGTCACCAGGCACGTCACGAACGTCACCACCGCTGGGATTATGTCCATTTCTGAAAACACCACATTCATAATCATTTCATGAGAATCACCAAATTAAAGTAAGAAAGAAGAACGACTCAGATAGAAATTACATTTTCATTGTTCACAAACAAGTGAAAGAAATTACGATTCAAGAAGTTGTTAAAGAAGAAGAAACAGTTCATACTTTTAGTTCTCCATATAGGTTTGAAGACGTGCAACTCCATCATGAAGACAACGGCCGCGATGATCACAGCCGCCAGAGACGCTTTCGGGATGTAAAAGAAATATGGCGTGAAGTACTGGAAAAGACAAATGATTACTTTTAGGAATCTGGTTACAAAGCTACAGTATACTTCATATAGTGGTAGGAGAGTGTACCTGTAGGGAGAGCAGCACGAGCGCGCCGGTGTAGAGGCCGCCGGCGGTGGAGGCGACGCCGGACGCGTGGTTGACGGCGCCGCGGGACAGCGCGCCCGACACCGGCATGGAGTCCACCAGCGACGACGCGATGTTGCACACGCCCAGCGCTATCATCTCCTGCGTCGCGTCCACGTACTTGCCCTCCGCTAACAATAACAACATCGTTAACACTCCACTAGCTAGTTCCTCCATAACCTTCTCCTAATTCACAAGAAAGTTCTTTTAAATACGCAGAATTACAGTATGCATTTAGTATATAAAACGCTTCCCACCCAGGTCTACAAAAAGCAAAATATGGAATTTATATGCTCAAATTAAAAATCCGCAAAAACTAACTTGATAGTTCTGTTCTCGCGTCGCGTTGCGTGAATCTTATCATGTTCTCATACTGTTTTAGAAAGAAGTGCGTTTGTGTACTCACAGAAGACTTTAGCGAGAGCGATATTCTCAAGTATAGAGAGGAGAGGCACCACGAATATGGCGGAGCCCAGGGTCGAGGCCATCTCCACGAAGGTATACGTGTGGTTCCCCACCGTCGCCGAGAATGGAGGAGCTGAGATCTGAGGCAAGCCTGGCTTCACGTCACCTGCACACAAATGGTACCTCCAATTAGGAAACAGAAATGCCTTTTCTCAAGTGCCGCCGAACAATTTTATATAAAGTATTGAAATTATTTTAAATTCGCAGCCCAATTTGCAGCCAAAAAAAGGCTACCAGACTCTAAAAAAAGGCATAAAATAAAAAATATTTTAGCTTGTGTTGCATCTCATATAAATATTTCAAATGGAATAGTCACCAGTGAGCACGAAGGGCGTCTGTTGCCTGGTGTCATAGTAGTAGGCGACAGAGGCGCACACCAGCACGACGAGGATGTTGCGAGTGGTGGCCACGAACCACAGCGCCTGCGCCGTCCAGCCGCGCCACCGCCCTCCGCTACCCTCCGCCTCACCCACCTTTATGTCTTTCACTTTCTACAGAAACGGACAGTACCAGTTAAAATTACCGTGAAACTCTACAGTCGTCTTAAACACATTTTTTATGTGTTTTGTTTATGTGTAATTGGCCGTAATTTCACATTGCACTGTCGATTTTTCTTAATAATTGACGGGTAGATTTTGCAGAATCTACCCTCGCTTGATATCAATACACGAATCCACTCGAAAACATCTGTGCCTGGTTTAATATGTGAAGATTTTTGGTGCATTGACAAAACTGTCAAGTTTCATCGAAATACTGTTTGATACCTTCAATATAGGGATTAATGTTTATGTGGCTCACCCTGAGCAGTAGAAGCACGACGATGCATGAGATGCCCAACACGGCATCCCACAGTCGCGTCTCGCCTATGTGCTCGTACATGCCGACCCATACCTGAACACATTAAAAACATCTTTACAATTTCATAGTCTTTCATAGTCTTATTCTTTCTTTCATAGTCTTATTTTGAATCTCAATTCGTCTCGCATTCAGAACCGACTTTTTTATCCAAGTAAAGAATGCGCACCTCAACGTAATTTTTCCAAGAGATTAGGCACAGTTTTTTTAAGAATTTAAAGGTTTTTAAAGTCTGCCGATAACACTTAGATGGGCTGTATGCTTGTATGGTACTGTGGTGGTATTGTAGTGTACTGACTTGCAAGAACTTCCCTCCCGGGAAGCTGAGGCCAAGTATGTCCTTGACCTGCGTGGTGGCGATGATGATGGCCGCCGCTGACGTGAACCCCACCGACACCGGCCCGCTGATGAAGTCGATCAGGAACCCTGCACACGTCACATTCATCACAATGCATACCAATATTTAGCAAGAGACTCAGCTACTCGAATAACAAAAGTATAGTTGTCAAGCAGGTAACATTATCTACAGGTGCTGTCACCAGATATGAACGCGCAGCAAATACAGTGGGGATCCTGCGCATGGTTTTTATTCGCGTCACCTGATCTTAAGATTCTAAGCTTCTCTATTTCGACTCTATTCAGCAGTTAAAAACATTATTCATTCACATAAATATATCGACCCCCACATAGCTAATCGTTTCCAGTACACCTAATGTTGTAATCGCATGATCTGCCGTTTGTATGCAAATGTTAGTAATAAGACGGTCCACGGGCGGAAACGAACTCCTACCTGATTATCAACTTGCTTCCTGTCGTTACAGCCATTATGTCATTAGTACTTCATAATGAGTACTGTGAATAATTAGCCATAATTATAACTGGCAAATAAGTCTTTTCAGATAATTGGTAGCGGTTTGGTGAAGATTATTAAATTCGGATCAATTTTGACCATGATCACTAAGATGTCGAAAAACTTCCACCGTTTCGGAAACTAGCCTTAATTAACTTTAGC